>JAQIWG010001342.1:0-25034 GCA_034695025.1 Chamaedrilus cognettii
TTTTTCCATCTCCGTTTGCATGACATATTTTTGGTGCGTTAAAAGTGCAATATACATACATACATATATACATACATACATACATACATACATACATACATACATTGTAGACTTAGCGGGACTCAAACTTGTTATTGTTGTTCGGGGTGTTTTGAGACGCGCCTGTCCTGCGACGCAGGCCTACATGACGTGTGTGTCTGAATTCTCTGTTTTTCTGTTGATCACAACTGACAGGATCCTGCTGGTGGCAGTTAAAGATCAGGTCTAAATCCAGAACTTGAAGAGCGGGTCAGATGGGTCTCTTATAATTACATGAAAGGCTACTGTATTATTAGGTATACATGTGCCGGCGGCTGTATGCAATGCCCCCTGGAAGCTTCTTCTAGTAACTAATGCCAGTAGCTACATGTACGTGTAGGCCCCTGCAGTATCGGCAGTAACAGGGCAGCGGGGTCGGTCAAACAAAGCATTATAATTTCAGCGACTCCGTGCGGGCTGCTGCCGCTGCTACATCGCAGTGTTGAGTGCATGGTGCGTCAATAGCTTCAGGCAAATTCCAAGAGTTCGCAGACCAGTGTAACTAGGTCCATCCAGTGGCGTCGCGCCTCCAGGGCAAAGGTGAGCAGTGGCTCACGCTAAAAATAGCCGGACTGGGCCAGATATGGGCGCCAGTTACAGTGTGGAAAGCAAAAATTGAATCTGAAAATAATTAGTAACCTACTGTTCAAAATGGCGTGAGGAATAAAAAAGCACAAAATTGAATTACGGAGTAGTATAGCCTACCGTTCATTATCAAAAGAATACAATATTTGTTAAACCTTCCCGACTCTTCAATACCTTATAGCCAAATCTCACCTGGCCTATATGCATCGACGGCTTACAGAGCTAATAGTAAAAGCAAAAGGCATCGTGGGTCACGATGGCTTTAGAAATTGCTGCGCCTGTGCTAAAATAAAACCAATTGCTGTAGTTGGTTTAGGTCAAGGTTTACGCAGGCATGCCAAGGCCTCATGCCTTGATGATTTGTGTCCGATAACTTCTCAGGTCACCGAGTCATGCACCGACGCATTCTCAGTTCTCGAAACCATTTTTCCTAATCTCGATGCATGCTAACAGTACTTGCCGAACGTACCCTAAAAGTTTGACAACCCCTTCCCTTATTCCTCCTAATGGTGTGGGGCACGCCAGGGCGAGGCTATCCATGCATTCTCTGCCATAGCTCGTTATAGGTTGCGAACTCTCGGCAGCACGCATGTCCGAGAGGAAACTGCTGCGACTTGAACCGGATCAAACTGGTTTTGTATCCGTTTCGACATCCCACACCCAGGCCCGCTGCCTCGAGACGAGGCCGCAGACGGATTAGTACCGGACCGCTGAGTAAGTGCGATAGCTAGCCCCAGTCATTAGCGCGTTAACATAGAGCTTTGAGTTAGGGTGAGAGTAGTTCTCAGAAAAGTGCAAGAAAATGCAAATAATTGACAACAGCAGCTGTTCGCTTTGTCCAGCACCGATAGCGGTAGGCGTTTGAGCGCACGAGGCCCACTTCGTAGTGAGTCCTGACGTGGACACTACAGAATAGCTTCGTCCATCATTGTGTAACCCTAGTTGTGCGAACACTTTCGTAAGCCTAGAGCTATGTTCCTAGTGCACGTCGCTTTTCAATATAGGTTTGAATGATTTTGTCAGCCCTAGGCCTAAATAGGCTATAACAAACAATCTACGATGCTCTCCTATTTCCTAGATAACCTCGAATGTTGCTATTAATCCGAAAATAAAAATATACCACCGTCTAACCTGCACAAGCAGTGAGCTACAGTAACACTTCGAACATTATTAATGCTTTAATTTCTTTTCACCCGGAGCAAAATCACCTTTCAGGGAATAGCGTGTAGCTTATAGCACCAGCCCCCTCCCCTCGTATTCGGTAGTCAAAAATGGACAATGTTCAAAACGACTACCGCGTTCTCGGTCGACTATAATAGTACACGCTACATCAATTAATTTTTGTCGAGTTGCGGGACTATGCCTTTCGATGCGGCCCGCAACGCATGAGCGCCTGTGCATCAGGCCTCGAGCGCACTCGCAGCACGGGACAGGTGAAGACTTGTTTTTCGCAGAAATTATTGTCATGGTATGTTCACAAATTCTGGGGAGAGGGAGGGGTAGAGTGTTGTTTAAATTCAAAGTGAAGGCGAGTTTTTTTCCAGAATTTGTGAAAATTTGCGAGCAGGGGGAGGAGCAGTAGGCCTAACTAGCGAGGAAAATTTGCGAGTTTAGTCCTAATAGTCCTTAGTCCTTGTCCATTTTTGATGCCTAATTAACAGTGCTTGTTCATTTTGAACCCCCAGAAATAATTAAAACAATTGATTTTCCCCGGCGGGGCGGTTTTCCGAAATCCCAACATCCCCCCAGGGGTAGTGTTTAAACCCTCCCCCAGGGGATCACCAGTTGGGGGGGGGGGTGTCCAACCAATACTGTAAGAGGTTTAACCCCCTCTCCCTCAAGCCCAACCCTCAATTAGGGGGTTCTGCGAAATTTCCCGATGACAATTCCCAGCGTCGACTGCAGTGCGTGGGCCGCGCTGGGGTGCTCAAGTCAAAGATCGCGTTCTACGTGTGTGGCGTTGAGTCACTGCGCACAGCTCGCTGCGGCGCAAAGTCGCACGACAGCAACAATAAGATCGACAATAAGATCGACAACACGATGTCAGCAAATTCCGGAATCTTACGTTGACCGCGATGTCTCTTATTCAATGACACATTTGTCCGTGCGTAGTAGGCCTATATAGTCATTGAAATTGGCGCACGGCGAGGCCTAAGAACAAACGCTCGGTGTAACCTGTGTGTAGGGACGACCGAGAGCAGATCGTTTGTCGTTGTTAATAGTGCTATCTGGTATTCAGAATCGGACTTGCTGAGGCTGTGGGCTCTGTAGGCCTATGTGTAGGCCAAGCCAATATCATATGCGGTAACGTACGCGATACGTAACCTAACGACTCCGCAGCATCCCGCTAAGCGCTCCTAGTTTGGCTAAATATAGACTTTATTAGGCTAATCGAGATCTCATCAGCGCAGCTATTCATGCGAAGTTTGCCTAACCAATAGACTTGTCTAGAGTCTAGACAGACGCGGCGATGATACCGCGAGAGTACGCGTCTGTACAACGCCCGATGGCGCTTGGAGAGAATGAGAAACGGGTGATACGAAGAGAAACGGAGTCTGGCACAAGGACTAGCACAGAGGCGGGGACAGGGGCAGGCAGACGGACTTTGAGAGGGACACAGTACAGCATGCCGCTGCTTCTCCTGCTGCTTGCGCTGTTGTGCGGCGAGACGCGAGCAGCCTTTCTGTTTCCAGACATGGCGTATCAGGCTCAACACATGCGCTCAGGTATGCTCCCTGGCCGTGCTTACTCTGTATGCTATTTACTTCTTCTTATGACTAAAATTTCCCTTAGGTATTTTGAGAAACCTGCAGGCTCATTGGAGTAGCCCTACACTGTAAAAGTTAAAAAATGAATTTATATGCTGAATTTTTGCTATTTAAGCGATTTTTGCCTCTTAAAAATCAGCCAGGATGCACTTAATGTTCGCACTCTGCATAATTGTGTATGTGGCGCTATTTTCGCTAAAACTTGTCAAAATGGCATTGCACGAGAAAATTTATGATTCTGCAGTAATGACGTGCACCCCGTGCCGCCGCAGGGGGCCCGGCGCGCTACGTGTTCGCGGCCCTGCGCCAGCCCCCCTCGGTGCACGGGGACGGGACGGGCTTCCTCCCAGATCTCCTCCGTGCCCTCGCGGACCGCTACCTGGTCCTAAAGAACGGGAGCGCCATCTTTCGATACGAGATCGAGCCGGTCGAGTCGTGGGGGGAACTGATGAAGAGAGCCGGACACCAGCACGTGGTCTGTGCGCGCTTCTATATGCTGACTCAAAGCTGTGGAGGATGCAGACTTTTAACTTGGGGGGGGCAATAACTATAGTTTCCCAGAAAATTTGAGGTAAAATTAAGAAGAAGCCTCACAATCGTCATTGTTAGGGATAAAATTGGAAAAACAATTATTTCTGGGGGACGGTCGCCCCCGTCGATCCCTCCCCGCTGTTGATCCGCCACTGACTCTAATGAAGCATGTCAGCTGGGATTATTTAATGGATTATTTAATGGATTATTTAATGGATTATTTAATGGATTATTTAATGGATTATTTAATGGATTATTTAATGGAACGACTCCACATTGCATTCTAAGAAGGCTTTTTCGACATCAAAACTCATATTTCTGTATACCCCTACGGTCTCAATTTCAAATTGAGACCGTTTTCGCATCGTCTTGCATTTCATCATCATCGACTTGCACAAGTTGATAGATCTGCACTTAAAATGAGCCGCGCAGCTCGCTCATCCGTGTAGGCCTAGATATGCACTATTTGGGTTTTAGATAGGTAATGAATAATGTAAATTTTCTTTTGAGCGTGTTGGTTTGCTCAATGTGAAGAGGAAGCTGAAGTAGCAATGTTGCTCTAGTCTTCAGAACAGACGGTTGTTGATGACTACTCATAATCGCTTGCTCCATTAGCCCCGGCCCATTTTACCTCGTCATGATTGCCGACAACGTTTTCGAAGCGTTTAATGTGACGCCGTGAGTAGAGTCTGACATATAACGCGATAAACTATAACGTGATCAACTCTCGCTTAATGATCTGAGAGATGTACGGCCGTAGTTAATTTGTCACCTGCGTTCTGTTCAGATGATACACCCTAGACACATGCGTTGCACGGGTCTAGCCAATATAAGCGATCATGTGAATCGTAATAGCCTAGTGACAGCGGTGTGAAAGTTCTACATCCTGCTACGAGCGCTGATGTACGCTCTACTCGCTGCACGGCGCCGCCAGCGTGCTCCTCTCGGTGTGGCGGCGCTGATATAATTACTGCACGTTTGTCATTGTCTGAAGAGTGGGCTATTGCAGCTACAAATGTGACTGCGGATACTTTTTGTGTATGTAGCCCACAACGCAGCTATTGTGTGTGGACCCTGCTGCAAACCGCGTGTTCCATACCCTACAGCAAAGCGTGTTCTGTGTGAATGTAGCCTACCACAAAGCGTGTTCTGTGTGAATGCAGCAGCTCGCGTTCGGCGTGACGTCACCATTCCTGCTGCGCGCTGACGACAAGTTCAAGGACATGCACGTCTCCATGGCAACCGTGCAGACGTCACTCAAACTCGTCGTGCCCGCCCACGCTGATCTCTCACAACCCTTGATGGGCGGGGCCAAGGGGTGCGCGTGTGCTCCTTTTAGTATCATACATTTATGCTTTAGTTTGATGTTGTATCTATTATATTCTATCCGCATCATACATTTTAAAAGCCATTATGATTTTAAGGTATGTGACCAATAGTGCATGACTCTCTGTGCCTCCCGTGCATACACTGTATTTCTATGCCCCTGTGCATACACTATATCTCTATACCCCTGTGCATACACTATATCTCTGCTCCTATTCATGCAGTCAGAGGCAGGTGAGGGTGCGAGGGAGTCCCGAGGAGCGCCTCCTGCTCACCCAGGCCAAGCTCAAGCTTCCCCCCTCCCTTCCTCCCTCTCCTGTGGAACCTCACGAGGGGGAAGCCGTGCCCCCAAAATACTCAGTCTTAGCCCCACCTGGGGCGCCACAGAGAGAATTAAAAAGCCCCCACGGGCGCGCCAAGCGGGGCGCCACGCGGCACAAGGGAGGCAGCGATGCCCTTACGTCAAAGTTACCCCTGCAAGAGGTATCGGGGGAACCATGGGACAATCAGGGCGTCAGAACCAGGCACGTCCACGTCCCCCAGGGTAGCGCGAGGGAGGAGGGCGAGAGTCAGGCCTCGAGGTCCAAACACACCCCCCCGAGAGGACCCCAGTCCCCAGGGGAGAAGCACCCACATCGATCCAAGTCTGCCTGGCTCTGGCCATCGGTAGCAAAGGAAGAAAGTCACGTGCAGAAGTCTAAGTCATACGAGAGAGTGGGAGCTCATCAGTCTGGACCGACTCACGTCAGTGAACACAGGCCTCTCAGTGCTTCAACTGCAGCGCAGCAAGAACTGGACGTCCTGCTGAAGTCAAACAGCGCATCTCAGGACGGGATTTACCGAGATAGGAAGGAATCTGAGAGGAGAGTGCCATTGACATCTAAATCTGGTCACACTGCAGGTGTGCACTCACTGGGGGACTCCCGGTTAATAAAGCCCTCACCCCATCACGAGGAAGTAAACTTCAGAGAAACAACAAGAATTAAATCTATTTCGGAAGAGGAATCTGTTAAGGAGGAGTCGAAGGGCGTTCATGTGAAACACAAATCAGGCTTGCATGGGGTGCCTTCTGCCCCCGATGATGGGGGGGCCACGGCTTCTGGAGGTGCCGCGGGGGTGGGGGGGCCAGGGGGGGCGCACGTGGAGGTGGATAGCGTAGAGGAGGGGTTGGCCTACGTACGCAGTCATGCAATGAGCTACCTGATCACTGACGCCACAAGTGCAGACTCGGCAGCTGAGGACGAGGTACGAACTACATGCACCACATTCTGACGATGGATCACCAACTTAGCGCTCACGGATCGTAACTTATGCAACTTTTTGAGCATACCCTTCCCCGCATTCGCAGGCTCTTTTAATGCTAATGTAAATAGATAATCAATAAAATATAGCGAAACGTAACTATACTCACGCTAAATCTAAACCTAACCCATACCCTACCTGACCCTAATGTAATCCCAACCTAAACCAAAGTAAAGCTAAATCTAACGTACAAATTTCAAATTAGGGTGCAGTCGCGGTGAGCATCGAAAAAATCAGCAAAGTTACAATCTTTAAGCTGCTTTATCCCAGTCGATAATATATTCATTTATTTGTGGCTTCTTGTGAAAAACGTTCCTGTGGCAGGAAAGCCCTTTTAAAGAATTCAAACATCTAAGGTCACTTCTGCTGCTTGAGGGTACACAGCAGAATATAGTACTGACAAGCTGAATGGCTTGTATTTCTTTAACGTTCAATATTTCTCATTGACTATAACTACTGTGTTGTGGTGCAGGAGGGCCTGCGCGCAGTCTGTCCCGCTAAGAAGGTCGCTCACTCGGCGCATCTCACACTCTCCTTCTTTGGACGCAACGCGCCGCTGCTCAAGTTCGTCAACGACCTGCTGCGCTCCATCAGTCAGGACGGGACCCTGCACGCGCTGCAGGCCCGGCACTTCGCTCACCTCGCGCCCTGTGTGTACGCAGCCCCGGGGGGCGAGGGGTGAGGGGGCACTTCCCCCGTTCTGGCCCCTCGGTGTGCGCCACCTCGGAGGACAAGAGGCCTCAGAGGGGTTAGAGGGACTCACTTTCCATTCGCCCCTTGTTGCGTATTAGCCTAGGGGGCGAGGGGAGAAGAGGAGGCATCCCCCCTCCTAACCCCCTTTGTGCACAAGGCCAATAAGTTATTCCTGTGCAGCTGCCTGACGCTTATTGTTGAGTTGCAAAGAATATTGTCCACCACCCGCTTGTAGCTAATTCTCACAATGTTTGGATTTAAGATCAGATTGTGAACAGTTATTTGTTGTCAGCTGCATTTTGCTGCTAACTCTTGTGAATAGTCTTACTGTCGAGATAATTATACTGTTCTAGTGTATGTTGTATATGCATGTGTTGTTGGAGACGAGTGAAGCGTTCAGTGAAGCGATCAATCTGAGTCTCGTGTATAGAACTTATCCTTGTGCCAGTAAACGCTTTCTTGAGAAGTTGAGATTTGCTCTAACTTTTTTGTCGGTTTGGTTTGTTGAACGCTGAACAGACATCTGAACTCTGTTGTTTTCTGCTTTAGTCTGTTGCATCGTTGTTTGTTGTACCGTTGTTATTTAAGTAATTATACGTCAATTATACGTCAATTATACGTTAAGTGATTCAGCTTGATCAATAACATCCTTCCAGTCCTACTGCATTTCGAGCGAGTGAATTGAAAGCTATAATACAGCACGTCCAATATATGAAATCCTGTATATATAAAATCGCTTCTGCTTGTGACTTGAGAACACGACTCACATTGGCTTACTTCAAAGTGCCACTGTCTCACATGAAATTCTTGCTGCATGTTGTTCTGATGGTTTTGCCTCTTAGAAAGTTTGCTGCACTTAATTCTCAAATTTTTCAAGACTGCACATTATGATCATGTAGCTTCTGCAGCGTTATTTTAGCGTGTGCAATTTTTGTGAGTTTTGCCGACTCACAAAATTTGTAAAAATGCTACGCGCGCGAAAACTTCATGCATTTCGGTATACGGACCTTGTCAAATTTTATTGAGGCTATGCTTTATTATAATTCATTACGCTTAAATGGCTTCCTTGCTTGAGGCTTGCGAACATCGTTCAATTAGAATTCATTTTATTCATTACTCATTAATCGCTAATAATGATGAGACTGATGACAAAAGTACAACTCTTTCTTTGGTCCAATCACAGTTATTACGCGACACAGTTCAATCTCGCTCAATTCAACACAGAATCATTAAGAAGATACGATGTATCACCTCATCGAGCTTACAAAAGAGACGAATATACCCTAACACAGAGAAGAAAGCTGTAAGAACAGTTAATTAGATCGTGACTCTAGCAAATAAAACGCAACTAGACCTGGCACAAAGCCGTCAAGAAAAAGAAAAACAGAATTAATAGTTTTAGGCTCTACGCATTTTCTTCTAAAAATAGAGAACTACTTTTGATGACAGACTTAATGGAATAAACAGGAAACTCAAATATCTTCGAGATAAAATCATGGGGTATGGTGTGGGCAGGCCTAGAAATAACTTTTTCAGGATATGGAGCAATTTTACACATACGTTGCTCCACATCTGTCATTTGTGAAGCAGTTCAGAAAACCCGTGAAGCTGTTTTTCACAACAGAATTTTTGCCATACATGATGAATATATAAATTTTTTCAATAAATTGCTTAAACTTTCTTCATAATGTTTTTTTTTAGTATCTTAATGTACCATTTAGTAAACTTTAGCAGTGTGGACTACAATCTGAAATACAGTTCAAGCGGTCTTGAACAGGCAGGTAATCAAGTGACCATGCACAGCACAACAGCGTGGCTCATCGCTGCGCGCCGCCAGCCATAAAATCCCAGCTATGCCCACAATGTCTAGAAATCATACTGATTCTATAGATCTGTTAACACGCTGTTAACATGCAAGAAAGCGCAATTACTGCGATGTACTTGAGCTTTTGTATCGCAATCGACCCCAAAGTGCATCGCAACTGCGATGCGACACCGCATATTTTCAGGCCTGGTGTGGTTGACAAAGCTACACTTCTTGCTATAAGCAAAAGTCTATGACTGTTACGCCAAAATGTAATTATTCACTAGAGAACTTTGAGTTTGTTCCTGCATCCTCATTAGCATAGAAGCGTGCATACGTGTAAAACTCAACTAGCACTGCAACAGCACAGTTTCAGATAATATAGAAAACAATGCAGGAAAGCTGTTCAAATGTAACTCAGCTCTGTGACAATGTACCGACGGCTAACAAAAGCTGTGAAACCACTGCATAATACACACACTGCGAAACAACGTTGGAAATCAAGACACTCGTAGAAAATTCATAAGCATGGACAGATTTATAGCAACATTTATGCAGCGAAATTGCACGTATTGATACCCCAAGGCGTAAATAACATACAATATTCTAACTACAATTTATTCAAAAGCCTAATTAGGCCTAAACACTACATGAATTAATATTATTGGTATGCGAAATAACTAATGATTGGTCTATATTTATCTACAGATGATCTGCTATCAGTGACTTATACAAAGGGCATTAAAGCCACTCTGAAGTATCAGCAATCATTGTCTGTCACTCTGCTGACTGATCTCAACGATCACTTATTGTGTGACTGACCCACACTATCACACATCTATACAAATTAACTTGTATACACACACAGGACTCTCATCCATAGTTCAACAAATCAATGATCAGGGTAACAATGATTCAATCAGTAGCCATTCAACAGTCATCCCATCCCCTAACATCACCTTCATTGCCATTCCTTCGATATTCTGTGAAAATACGACTGTGACGGGTCTAGGTTGAAATCGCTCAATTTTGTTTTGTTTAGCTTTGAAGTCCGAAGTCTTTTGACTTGGCTGTTAAAATAAATCCTTTGAACATCTTCAATTTTAAAATAAACCTGGATTCAACTACTTCCACAATAATTAAGATTGACTGCCTTGTACAGATTACAATTCTAACAGTACCAGATTATATAACGAGCAGCGTGAAAGAAATGGTCATCATTTATAAGAAGCGATGACTACACGACGTGGCATAAGAAAGCTATTCTCTGTCGATCATAAAAAAGCCCTTACAGAAGCGGATATGTAGCGATCATCACTGAATTATCGATCAAACAACAAGGCAGAATAATTGTGAACCTCCTCGCTTCGCGTTCAGCAACAAGCCATCATATACGTGCCATAATATTTGGAGCCGAATATAATGTCTACAGGTATCAACATCCACAACGCGCTTCCATTTTGTCACGTCAAAATGGCAGTGTTTAGTAGACACTTTACAAAAATACTCACACTGCACCAGTCATTGGTGTCCGACGGAAATGTATTGCTCCGATGAAGGCATCGTTCCACTGATTAAAAAAGGCACAGCTTTCATTTATTAGAGACATGGTCATGATATATAAACAGTTAACAACGAGTCATTTGTATTAAATTAATATTAAAGGCATCGCTATCCACGATGTTTAAACAAATTATCTGCAAACACGCATTCCACTCGTTTGTCGTGGTAACAAAATAAGATCAGTAGCTTGCGGTAACAGTCTCAATGATGCACAAAGAACGGATGCAGGAATCAGGATTATTTCTACTACAACTTGCATTTCGGGGGAGATTGTATTTCCAGGGGAGGTCAAATTTGTGTCTATTGTCGTAAATTGACATACAAGCACAGAGCAATTTTTAATTTTTGCACAGAGGTCGCAAGCGAGGAGGGAGGGGGAGGTGCTGACGGAATATTTTGAAGCCTTCTAAACAGTAGATTATTTTAAGGCCATCGTTAACAGCAATCACTCTCTTCTGACATCATTCCTAACAGCACTTATTCAGTTATCATGCAATTCTTAACAGTCCTTATCATTTCTGATGCCATTCTCAACAGCGCATATTGGAGGCGCCCTAACAACATCTTTACATTTTGGAATGTACCCGCAGCGGTTTTGCAAAGTTTGAACACGGGGGTGTGTCAGATTTTGTGGGGATCCATGAATCGGGTCCGGAAATATCCATGGAAGAAAACTTTTGGCATCGATCCTACTAAGAACCAAAACCTAAAATATTTCTGCTCATGTAGTGCTCTTTGGTCTGGTTTAACTACTTCACCACAATCCATTTTTAGTTGAACAGCTCATCACAGTCTATTTTCAACTATCGCAAGAACAATGACTGAGTCATACCTAACAAATTATAGTAGCAACAACATCATTCTATACATTCTACAAACAGTGACCGAAGTATCAATTCATCAGCTGAAGCCCGACCAAGCCTATGCAGCTGCAAAGAGACGCCTAACATCAACAAAAAAATTAACAAAAATGAACGCAATATATTAATACTCAATACGCCATACGTAACGAATCAAGAGAATCACGCAACAAGGCAAATATCTAGACAGAATATTAGAATGCAGCTCGTTACAAAAACAATCACAACAGGATTTCAAATAGCGAACAAATAACCGGACATTAGTTAAAAAGCCACAACGACGAAGGAAATTAATACACACGGCTCCAACACGCAATCATCAGTTATTCGCGCAGCCAATAAATAACACGTAACGTACAGCCTACATATAACAATATATAGCCTTTATATAAAATGTAGCTTATAGGCTATATATTTTATATATATATAAACAGCCTACATATAACAAATGTAGCCTACATAATGTAGCTCATGGCCTATATAACGGTATGCAGGTAGCATTATGCAACGTAGCACAGTCATGTCAATAAATTCAACGATGCTACATTGTCATGAATAACGCGTATTAATCTCACTGGGCTAGAATAAATAAATAATATACGGAATACGCAAGAATTTGAATAATTAACGATATATAATTCATTCATATTTCATGCGCTATACGGCGAGGCGCTGCGGTGTAGTGGTTAAGATGTCGGACGCGAGTCTCAAAGAAGAAATTTAAACTCCCGGTGCCGGCAACTACGAAATCATGCGTTACAGGTCCTTCAGCAAGGCTGTCAGACACACAAGTAACGCACACTAGCTGCTAACCTTGTGCCATATAATAATTTGGAGGGCGTCAGGAAGGGCATCCAGCCATAAAAACCCAGCACCAGCAGTCCTTACCAGGGCGCAAAATGTCCAAATCGCAGTAAACATAGACATTACGAGAATAGACAACAAAAAGTGCAGTCACCGTAGTCAGTTCATCACTGCCTTACAACCGATTAAAAAAACACAAATTTGTGTTTGTAAACTGATCAAAAAGCAAAAACATTTAAAACACTTTTGTCAGAACTCACAAGATTAAGACAAGTCTTCCCACCAGCCACACAACTCATCAATCACAGCTAACGGCCAGACAAAAGATCACCAATTAATAATTTCTTAAAAAATTGATCAAATTAGCTCATATTACAACTCCCTCAGCACCAAAAATGCATAAAAAATCTCAACTTTGTTAGACATGGTAAAATTACAAAACTATCTCCGGCCTGAATGCCCTTTGTTCTACAAACAGCTTCATCAGCACAGGATGCCGTCCGCTGAATATAACCTAAATATAAATATGACCTGACCTAAATATGACCCAATCAAATGAGCTGACAACAGCAGTGTTCAGCAAGATTTAGTGACTGAAACTGTATACGTGCCAACCCATCCTCATAACATGCGGCGTTCTTACAATATAACAAATTGCCGGTATCACATTTTGATCATTTATATTTTACACAAAAAACCTGTCAACAAATTTTTCCAGTAGAAATTCTCAAAATCAAGATGGCTGGATGGATATGTGAAGCATTATTGACCCACCATTAGGTCTCGACCAATCGCATATTTATTCATTCACCCGACCTAAATACGACCCAATCAAATCAGCTGACTTCATCTTTAATCCAATGTCAAGATCCACACAAGGGTGTGCATCAGCCGCCTTTACTAATTGGGGGTGAGGGACGAGTGCATAAGCCCCCCTCAGTAATCAGGGGCACGCTTAGCCCCACGTGGCCACAAACTGGTGCTGCAGCAGTGTGTTAGCCGAGGGGCGGTCGTTGGGTTCGGGGCAGAAGCATGCCCCCAGGAATGCTTGGGCGGGGGGCCCAACGGCCTCGGGCAGGCGGTAGATGGGTCGGGGCGGGGGGCCGTCAGCGGCGGGGGGGCTGGGCTCGCGCCAGGGGGGGGACCCTGTCAGCATCTCAACCAGGGTGCAGCCCAGTGACCTGCGCACCACGATAAAAAAGCGCAAATATCTAAAATATAAATATTAGTCATTAATGCGTAAAATTTTAAAAAGACGATCTATAAAACCTGACCTTGTAAGACCTGGTTGTGCCAATGACGCGCAACAAACTGCAGCAACGATCAGTTTCCTTTGCAGCGCCATCTATCTGGTCAACCTTCCATCTGACATTGGGGCATTGTTCAATTTAGGACTGCTCTTTGAAGCGACAATCTTGACCAGTTTACTCTTACGATAAGTTTTTCCATCAAGAATTACTAGTTAATCCGCACCCAATGAGATCACTGAAAATAACAATAGGAACAGTAATGGCTTGGAGTCCTTTTTGGCATCTAGTGATGTCATCGGGAACCTCCCTTCGCCGTGGGCATCCATCATGCGATTGATAAAAACCCAAGACAAAAGGATGGGAGAAAGAGTGCCAGATAGCAGGGTCAGATTTCTCCGTGTGTCCGTCCGGGAAAAACTTAATTTATCGTGGAAAAAAATGCGTTTTTAAGCCAGAAACGGAGGCACAGGGGCAATGTAGGACAAGAATAGAGTGAGAGAGGAAGTGAGTTCAAAATGGAGGGTGCAGCGAAGCTGAAAGAGCGATGGCTATTAGCTGAACGGATATCTGGTATAGTGAGCAGGTGCTTGTCAGCGGATCTCAGGTTTCTTGTTGGGGTGTAGGGGGTTAGAAGTTCGAATAGGTACGAAGGTTGAATGAGTGTGAAGCGTTTTATAGGAAATTGAAGCAATTTTGAATTGGGTGCGCTGCTGAATGGGTAGCCAATGTAACTTTTTAAGAGTAGGAGTGATGTGGTGATGACGTCTGACGGAGGGAATAACAACACGTGCTAAGGCGTTTTGAACTTTTTGGAGACGATCAAGAGAAGTTGCTGACAGACCAAAATAAAGTGAATTACAGTAGTCTAATTTTGATAAAACTAGAGAATTAGCAAGGACAATAGGCAAGGACAATAGCTGTGTTTGTATCAAGGGAGGATCTTATCTGAAAGCTTCATCTACATCTACATGTATATCTACATGTATATCTACATGTATATCTACATGTATATCTACATGTATATCGACATGTATATCGACATGTATATCGACATGTATATCGACATGTACATCTACATCTACATCTACATTTACATGTGCATCTACATCTATGATTAATTCAATGCCATGCGATTGGTTCTTAAGATATTAATCATGGATTAAAACTTTTATACTAGATGGAAACACTCTGCCTTAGTGCACTCTATGTGTATCAATCACCATCCATCAAGCACATCATGATAGTACACACATAATGCATCTGGACAATCACGAGGAAGCAGTAGGAGCGGCATAAAGCCGTCCACGAAGGAGGCAGTCCTCACCAGATATCCGCCTTGCGTCCGTACCCCTTGCTCGGCACCTCGGGGGCGAGGTAGTGGTTGGTGGGGGGCGGAGGGGGGCCGACAGGGGCGCCGCCGCGGGGGAGCGGGGGGCGCGCGGCCCTGCTGACCGTGAGGGAGATGGTCTGGAGACGCTTGGACAGACCAAACTCGGTCAGCTTGACGTTGCCGACGTGGTCGCGCAGGATGTTTGCTCCTGGCGCAGCAAACAACGCACACGGTCCAACTCAAAGAATTTGAACAACCATCAACCTAGAAAGGAACTCATCCAAGTTAAAGGGGACACAAAAAAGGATTGTCAAAGGCAATATAATGATGAAAGTAGTTTAAACCCCCAGCCCATCTACATAGACTGCAAGAACTAGCAGGCATCAGCTTGATTCTAGTGTACGCCATCGTCTGCTGCCCCATGACAATCCCCTCTTTAGGTGCCAACTATATTACTGGCATAGACATTCTACGTTGATAGAAGTCCAAATTCTTTCGTCAAATCAGACCGTAGAGGTCTCTGTAACAAAGGATTGATCATATTTGTGGACCATCTGTAAATACTGTAAACAAAACAATAGCTAGAAGTTCATCGCCTATGTTCCACGGTTGGGTTCAAAATTTAGACCAAGAATCATAAATTAGGACGGATTTAGATGTGACCTCAGAAAAGTCGTAGTGCCACGACACACGTTAGATTGAGTAGAACATTAAGGGCGCAACTAACAGGAGAGCACTGAGTCAAGTGGAACAGTAGACAAAATTTTGTCATATACTCGGACCCAGCCTTGATGTTGCTGTGTACAGTGATGAGGTGGTGGAGGGGTGGGACTACCTACCATTAATGTAGTGTGAGTGGGTGCGGGGGTTGGACTACCTACCATTAATGAAGTGTGAGTGGGTGCAGGGGCGGGACCCACCCTTGATGTTGCGATGTACAATCATGAGGTGGTGGAGGTAGGCGAGCCCCTGCAGGACCTGCCCGGTGTACTTGCTTGCCACACGCTCTGTGAGGGGGCCGTGCTCCCTGATGTGGTCTTTCACCGACCCCTGACGCACACAGCGCAGTGACATGGAGCGAGACACGCACACAGACATCAACAGTGACATCAACAGTGACACCGAGTGATACCACTCTCTGTGAGGGGGCCCTGCTCCCTTATGTGATCATCCACCGACCCTTATCCACCAACCAACGAACAATGAGATTACTATTCGATCTGTTTTCTATGTGAACCTCTAATCCTCTAACAATGTATGCTTCTATAAATTATGGCTCAGAGAAATAAAAAGAAATTTGTTTCATTTAGCTGTGATTCAGTTGATTGGTCAAGGCAAGAAAGGCTTGACTTCGAGCAGAGACATACTCCATCTGTGAGAGGACCGTGACTCACAGCAGAGCCATACTCCATGAAGATAGAGAGGACTGTGACTCACAGCAGAGCCATACTCCATGAAGATAGAGAGGACCGTGACTCACAGCAGAGCCATACTCCATGAAGATAGAGAGGACCGTGACTCACAGCAGAGATATACTCCATGAAGATAGAGAGGACGCGTGAGTCCTCACTGCTGCCGTAGTATTGAACGATGCGCTCGTGACTGAGACCCTTGAGCAGTTGTATCTCGCACTGCAGGGCGCGTATCTCCTACACACCACACACACAGCTGTATCTCGCACTGCAGGGCGCGTATCCCCTACACACCATACACACAGCTGTATCTCGCACTGCAGGGCGCGTATCTCCTACACACCACACACGCAGCTGTATCTCGCACTGCAGGGCGCGTATCTTCTACACACCATACACACAGCTGTATCTCGCACTGCAGCGCGCGTATCTCTTACTTGAATCGAGCGAGACTCAGTCCTAGCTAGAACCCAGTGAGGCAGTCGCAGAGGCCCCGCGCTCTTCAGTCACTGCACAAACCCTAGTGAGAGGCTTACTGGTAGTCGGTCTTTGGGACTCTAGGATCGTGTTTAGCAGGCCTAACAAAGACTATAACAGTCCGGCTCAGTGCCTCGAGACCAAACAAAGAACCACAGGGTATTACGACTCGCCAGGGGAGCTCTGGGCTGCAAACCCATTATCTCCGCACAGTGTAACCGTTTCATTGTCAACATACAGCTTGTTGTATGTTGTAGAATAAGTTTGATTTTTTTTTAAAGACATTGATTTAATTTCTGTCTTCTGACAAAAAACACCCATACAGTGTATTGTGTCAGCCTCAACGACGCAGCTCCAACCTTGAACGCGTCGTCCGTGGCGCCCTCTATGTGGATCTGTTTGACGGCCATCTCCCTCCCAGTCTCACAGTCGAGACAAAGGTAGACCTGGCCAAACACCCCCGCGCCCAACTTGCGCCCCAGGCGCCACTGGGCAGGGGAGCGGCGCGGAGCTGTACCCCACACAAAAATCACATCACACCCTCGCCCTGATTTGGAAAGGACAACAGCGCAAGGTATCATAACTTATAACGTGCAAAATTCTAGTCCTAATCCTAATCTTGCCCTAACCCTAATCCAGCCCGAACTATAATGAAGTCCTAACCTTAAGCTGCTAACTGTAATGGGACCCAAACCCTAATTTAATGGTCAAGTTTTTGCATATAGGCACATTAGCAAATGCTCTGCTCCGTTGCTATCCTTTCCAAACAATAACTCTTTTTCATTACGGTAGTTTATGTACTATGCCAAAAATACATCAGTTAGGGTTAGGGTACATGCGCAGGGTCTGCACACATAAATAAAACTGATATTATCAATAATATCAGTTTAACAATAACGCTTTAATAATTCTTAACATTTCTTTTTCATCAAAACAGCATAAATTTTAAAATGTTCATTAGATTACCAAATGTCAAAATGCTGATTGAAATATTTGTTAGTACTGTAATTTAGCTTATATAGTAAATGTTCGCGTAGATATTGGTAGCATCCTCACATACATTTTCTTCACTTGGATCCTCAATTATTATTTAAAATACTAAACATCGTTCCACACTACACAGTTATGTCAAAGAAACAATCGCACGCTTACACTTGTGCTGCAGTCCTGCCGAGCCGGCGCTGGCGCTGGAGCCAGACGAGCGACTAGCGCCCGACACGGGCGACCAATCGCTGGAGCCCGTGCTGTCCCCCGCGCTCAGACTGCCAAACGAGCCACTCTGAGGCAGCAGAGGGCGACGCCCGTGGCGCGGGTATGTGTGGGGGGGAGCCTTGCCTGCAGCAGCATGCTCAAGAATAAACTTGAAACAAGTTTTGAGCAAAATCACAGTTTAGTAAATATATCGCAAAGTAAATATTGTGTGGAATACATAATTATATCGCATAGATAAGTGCTCGTAGCACGCAGTATGTGTTAAGAGCAAACACTGCACTCTGCTCTTGTTATGTCTCAGACCTGCGATGGTGGTGCCATCTGCCCCCCCTGCCGCCCCCTCGCGCCCGCCGCCTCGTCCGAGGGGGAAGGTGCCCCCACGGCCCCTCTCTGCCCCCCCTGCGGCCGAGGAGAGACCGAGCACGGTGGGGCTGCCACTCGACATCATAGAACTGAAGCAGCAGCAGCGGCCAGCTTCACTTCAGAGCCCGTATAGAGCAGTGTCATACTTATGTCAAATCTTCTCAAAATGACACATCGATCGACAAAATATGGCTTGATTAATATTAACTAAGTTGTAGCCCCTTGAGGCAAGGAGCTGATGCCCCATTACACCAGCTGATGGTCGCTGGAGGCGGTTCCACCAAAAATAGTAGAAACACTTGTGGCTGATAAATTTAACCACACCTGCAAAGGGTGCATGAAATGTAACAACACACATAGATTCCCAGTAATAGCAGCACGAAGAGAAAGCCGGACTGACTGTGCGCTGTAGTAGCTGCTGTCCAGACTGGACAAGCTGCTCGACCGGGAGCTGCCTCCCCCCCCTCCACTAAGCACCTGCGGGGCACATCAACACTCTGTACATACAACCTGACCCCCCTCAATCACTACGCACACATCACCACCCATCAACGACGAAGCATCGCACCACCGTTCTCTCTAGTCTAATCATCCTCCCATCACCCCAGTCACCATCACTTAAAACACCAGCACAGCCTGCACTGCAAGGATCCATGCAGAGTGGGATATAAAGAGAATACGTCTGCAGCTCAGCGATCCCCGGGCGAGTCGTAAAAGATAACAAAAGAAGGAAGGGCGGTCCTTTGAACTCTAATAGTTTTGTTGAGCAGTACAAACGGCCCTCCAAAAACTACCACCAACCACCGCTGCATTCATACAGACATCCCTTGCCATGCCCACTGCTACACCCACTGCTACACCCACTGCTACACCCATTGCTACACCCATTGCTACGCCCACTGCTACGCCCATTGCTACACCCACTGCTACGCCCACTGCCACACCCACTGCCACACCCACTGCCACACCCACTGCTACACCCACTGCTACACCCACATGCTACGCCCACTGCCACGCCCACTGCCACACCCACTGCCACACCCACTGCCACACCCACTGCCACACCCACTGCCACACCCACTGCCACACCCACTGCTAGACCCACTGCTTGTTCAGCACAGCCTGAGCGCAGCACCAACGATCTTCCATTGTCAATAGCCTACAATCTGCCTAAAGTTATCAGCTTCATAACTCTTATGTCCACACGATAAAAATATGCAATTAATTCACAAAATCTCCTCAAACGATGAATTAAATGCCAGTCCCACTGCCGTGAGACAGTCGACGACTCAGGCTAGCGGCTCATTGTTCTTACATCCAGTTCTTCGTTGTCAGGAATGAAGATGCCATCAGAGGCAGGGAGGGTGCCGGGGGGTGGTGACTCCCTGTCCACTGAGCCCCCTGCCCCCCCTGCCCCCCCTGCCCTAGCTGCTGCCTCCCCCGGCCCCCCTGTCGCCCCCCCTGAAGCCCTGGATCCTGAGGCAGGCTGAGCCGCACCCCGTCGCCTCTCCGCCTAACAAAAAAATAATCAAACATAAAATTATTATTCTGAATCTGATACAAGTCAGAGTAGATTGCACTGAGCATATAATTTCTGTCAAACTCTCATCTAAAAAAGACGATGAGCGCATCAACACGAGAACTGAGCTGGTGCAGTTCCCTATCGACGAGGCACCAGGGGTTTGTTGTTGAAGAACCGTGTGTCTGTGTCGTAAGAAAGACTATTACTGTCCGGTTCTGTACAAGAGAGCCATCGGCACAGAACCGCTTCCCCTTCTTTAGTCACTTTTTACGACTCGCCCAGGGAGCCTGATCTGAGTCTTGAAAAAAATTCAAAACATTCGCCAAATGACTTTTTTTTTTCAGGCCTTAAAAATATTCTGACAATTTCAGTGACTGGCAGATCAAGCCCTGGTTGAAGATCATATTTAGTTGAGGATCATACATTGTTGAGGTACAGGCCCTGATCTGTGTTTCGAAAAAAATTCGCCAAACATCAGCCAACTACTTTTTTTTTCGCCAGGCCGCACCTTTTTTCACCTAATTTGTTACACATTGTCATTTGTTCCCTTTGAGTGCACTCGAATTATTTTAATTTATTGCTCTTTTCATCTCCATATTGCCGTTATTGAGCGTCTAAGAAGATAGGATGAATAAAAATATTCGCCGAGGGCTTTCGCCAAATGAAAAAAAAAAATGTCAGCTGCTCAAAAAATTCTGTGTTGGCGATTTTGGCGACTGGCAGACCAAGCCCTGCCTGGACTGCAAGCCAATTCTTTGATCCCCGAGTTGCAGGGGAGGGGTGGGCACCGATAAGGCTGCCCCCTGGAGCATAGTCCCTTACCGAGGTGGCAGCCCCCCTGCCGCGGGGAATGAGTTTGATGTGCAGACAGTCGGCCGCGCCCTTCCCCGCCCGCCCCTCCTGCTGCACTGCCCGGTCCAGGTCTGCCTGATTCCCAATCGCAGTCATCGACCCCTGCGCACACCCACACAAACCTCAGTCCAGCGGTAATAACATGTAAATACCGGAGAAAAGTTGAACAAGCACACAACACAATACAATGTCATGCATAAATTCAGTTTATTAACAGAGACATGCAATACCAGTACTACACATAAGTCCAAAGCAACACAAAGTCAATGCTCAGTTCGACAGCAAATGGCGATAAAGATTCTTAGTAAAATGCTATATAAACTACCCTGTACCAATAGCAGCAATAGAAAAATGTAATGCAACGGTCTGCACTGGCTGCAGCCAATCAGAAAGTCAAACGCATCAGCTCAATTTATTAACAGAAATTTTCCATTCAGAATATGCGTATCACAATACAAGAAGCCACAAAAAGGAAAGCAAAATTACCGCACAAATTTTGACACAAGGCAGGCAAAACTTTGTAACAACTCCGGTCATTCGCACTGCACACGTATTTACCATGCATTTCATATCGACAAACGACCTACATGAAGAGAGCCTACATGTCACGAGCAAGAAGAAGAAGAAGACGTACTGGTTCACTGGTTCCCCTGTGCAGCGCATGACAGACTTCGGCGTCGATGTTGTTGTAGAAGTGTCGGACCTTGAAGAGCAGCTCTTCGTACTTGACAGGCCGCAGCAGCTGAATCATGCTGCACGCAGCAAAACAGCTCAGCAGCGGCCATCGTGGAGTGAAACAACATATGGATCGTACTGTCATACACATGCATAGCAGTGGCCATCTTGGAGTGAAACAACGGAGAGATCATACTGCTACGTAGGGCCCGCACACCAGCAACATTGTAGTGGCCATCTTAAAGTGATACAACAGCTGGGTGCCGCCATGCACACACCAAGTCGGCAGTGGCCATCTTGCAAGGAACATCGACTGGAACTATACCCATAAAATTAAATTTTGGACATTGGCGTGGTGTTTTGCTTTTTCCATTCTAGCGATGCTTTGCTCTAACTTAAATTCCGAAAGCACATTATTAACAACAAGATTGCAAACAGCAGCATTTATCAGCAACATAGCCAAGGATTCCTTAACACCGAGCACAATGAATTGCCACTGCAATCACATACAACAAATCGTTCAAACGGTGTGACTAGATACGTGAATCACTGGCAGTTAACATTAAACATTAAATATTGAAAGGCACTAACCGAAACTCTCCCTGGAATTCACACTTGACATTCTGAGGCTCCTACACAACGACAATAGCATCTTCACTTGATCATTCTTCTTCTTTTGTACAATTAATAGTCAAAATAGAAGCATAGATCATACACACTACGAGTCCTTTCAAATTTAGAAATATATTACACGTAATAGGCCTGCTTGGTAATAGCCAAATCAAACCAACAGAACTTTGTTCTTGAAAATGAGGGGTACCATATGTTTGAAAACCAACTTTTTCCTTGAAAATGAAGAGATTTCTGAGGAACACGTTGTCCTTAAGCATGAGGGTAGCTTTGCGGACCCAGTTTGTATATTGGAGAATGTGGAAAGGTTTGAGGACCCACCTTGTCCTTGAGAATGAGCGCATCCCTGAGGACCTCAAAGATCTCAGTGAACGTTTGATCGTCCCGACCACTCATAACTCCTTGCTGTACATAGATAGTACATAGATAGTACATAGATAGTACATAGATAGTACATAGGTAGTACATAGATAGTACATATATAGTACATAGATAGTACATAGATAGTACTACATAGGTAGTACATAGGTAGTACATAGGTAGTACATAGATAGTACATAGGTAGTACATAGGTAGTACATAGGTAGTACATAGATAGATCTCTTTATCGACAATAATTGTGAGATGGAAAATTAATATAGGAACACATTGCACAACTTTGAGTAGTAATTGGGACCTAGTGAAAAGCTTCTGGACAAATGCGTACTATAAATCGAATAGGTTAATTAAGATTTTCTAAGTCACTAAATGGCAATTTAATCGAAGATTATCATCCTCTAAGCAAATTTAGTCTCGCTGTTGCCATTAATTGCTTCAAAATATGTACTTTCAAAGAGTTCGATCAAATTTGTTAAAATACCAAGCAGTGTCCGGGCCCTAGATCAGCATAGAACCACTAATGGCCGCAGCATCCACTATGCAATACATCCCTCATTTGATCAGAAAACGACGCTAAACTATAATATTTGGTTCGGACAGGTTAATTGCTTGCGATGGCTCACCTTGTGATCACTCAGCGAGCCATGGCACTATCAAACAATCGATACCGATGACTCATCAGATCATTTAACGCCAGTTTCGCTCCACCCGCCAGCAAACTTGCCCCTTCTGTTAGGCTACAGGATCCGGACAGTTGGACGAATCACCAGCGAAATAATTTCTTGCAATAAAACTGATATAATAATTAAAATCTTAGATGCAGTCCGACATTAGTGTCAACCAAGGATATCAGCGACCAGCGCCACAATACACTAGAGGGAGCATTGGCTTGCAATGAATGTTTGATTGAAAATAGTTCCAAAGATGTGTACAGTACTAGCATTGGTACTAGGGCTAAATTTCTGAATTTTGCGCATTACATTTTGCGCATTTTGTGTACCATGATATAATAATATACGTCGAAGACCAAGGGCTATTGCTTGGATATTTTTTGTGAGTAGCAGTTGAATTTTAATTTATGCATGGCGTGCAAAATGGTCCGTTATTGAAGTGTGATTATGATTTGTATTTGTACTTTGTCCTTTAGAAAATTATGATTTCATAATAATAATAGCCTATGCGCTGCTCGCTCTAAAAATTATTGATGAAACAGTAAGTAGGTCTACAGACTAAAGATAACGATCAAAACGTGGATGATTTAGTACTTTAAACAGGGACTAATGAATTGACAAGCAATACTGCCAGCAAAAGCATTTCTCGGAAATATACAGAAAAATATTGCTACGATAATCTAAATTATTAGGTCAAAATTGAGAATCAAAATAATGAGATCTCATTAGACTAACTGCCGGTTGCTCGACCTCGATTTTAAGTGCGATCTAATTTTGTAGTCCGATTTAACCAATTAAAATCTATGAGAGAATTGTATCGAATAATTTGATTGGTCAATTCGGATTACAAAATTAATCGCACTGCAAATCGAGATCGGTCAACCGGCAGTAAGAGTTCCTCTAGCAATGCCAATAAGTCTTTGGTATCGTATCGACAAAATTATTGCAATATTGACGGCTAGCCAAAGGATTTTGGTTCAACAGTACTGCCAACAAAATAAATGGTCATGGACCTTAACTAATTATTACAAACCCTAAAAAACAGCGGAACATGGAACTAATTTCTACATTGAAGTAATGCGATATTGAACTATGAATAGGCCTACGTTTAATGTTGAGTGACGATCAAGGGTGCAGATAGGCCTCTGCATTAAGCTTGCGACATTGGATCAAGGGTAGGCCTACATATTTTATGACAGAATGGGGCGCCGAAGCGTTTAGGCTGCTGAGGGGGGGACCAATATGCCACATCTGAACCCAAAAGGTGTGCTTTCATTTCCTTACAGGGCGGCGGGGGGGAAATAAATATTATCCGCTCCAATCACATTTCCGATCATTCTCTCTTACCGAACTCACAACCGGAGGGAGATGATCAAACGAAGCGTAGCCTACGTGGCTCAATTTTGAATCTATAGTTTACAATTTTGATTTGGGCAGCGGCTTATACAGGCAGATTTGCGGTTTCAAGAGTACAACATAGACCTCAGTGGTTAAAGTGGGCCGGGTCCCGCCGGGTCTCAGCCTCGGCACCTCATATTAAGGACCCGCCACCTAAAATGTAGGATCAGGCACCTCCAATCTGAGACCCGGCACTTTCAATAATATTGGGATCCTGTTCCATAGGCGAAAGATCAGAATCTTTGACATCAACACTAGGCTAACTTACTTAGCATAGGCCACGTTAAGGGATCTGCATGACAGAGCCGCTCAGAGTCGCTCAGATCCCCAAAGCCGCTCAAATATCCGACTCTCAGTTACGCACTCCTACAAATGGCAGCGAAAAATCATTTATTTTGCCATTGTAACGTAGTGGGCTATAAATCTGAAACGTGCGCGCTAGGCTTTCTGTGCACTCACAGAAGCCTAATAATTCGTCTAGTCAGAGCAAAAAAGTTCCAACTCAAAAATCAACGCAAAATTATACCAACTACACTTGACATTATTTTGT
>JAQIWG010001343.1:0-25030 GCA_034695025.1 Chamaedrilus cognettii
CACCACTGCAAGCCACCACTGCAAGCCACCACTGCAAGCCACCACTGCAAGCCACCACTGCAAGCCACCACTGCAAGTCAACGCGCGGCGGGGCAGCCAATGGAACTGTGACGTCACCTTAGCGCTTGTAGTTTAGTTCTAAACTTGTTATGCAAGCAAATTTGCATGCAAGATATGCATGGTTGAACGAGAGCTTTAGACCCCAAGCAACGAACACCACCGCCAATATTATGTATTGTATTCTGTTTAATAACTTAAGTAAGGTAGCAGGTAGGACTTAGCTGTCTTGTGCATGCTGTGGAGGATGAAAAGACGCTTTGAATTGTGCAAAAAAAAAGTGTTTTGTATCAAAAATGGACATAGCTGCTTTGTGCTCTCTGGAGGCATTTCTTAGCTTGGCACTCTGCCCAGATGATCGCAACAGACCCAGACATGGACGCCGACGGGTCTGTCGACTTTTCCATTGTGAACACGGATGCGGGGCCTCCCCCGTTCAATGTGTCGATGGTCAGCGATGGGACAGGGCGGACAGCCCTGCTGACCACGACCATACAGTTCAACCTTGACCAGCCCCTGCCCGGACTGACCTTCTACAAGTTCAACGACACCATCAAGTACCCGGTCGGTACTGCACCCAACAGGGATTCTGCGTTGATGTAGCAACGGATTCTAAATTTGTATTTATTTATAAAATGCAATGAAAAATGTAAAAAATGCTAAATGCATCGATTGGGTTAAGATTTAACATGTGCATCAATAGTACAATGTACTACAATAGGACTATTGAATTCTACAATGCAAATAGTACGGTATTGAGAATTATATGTTGGATTATTAGCCATCGTTATTGCAGAACATGCCCTTAGCATTGGCCACATAACTGACCACAAAATATTTGCAATGCTATATCGTAATAGCAGCGTTAGTGTCGAACGTTAATGAAAAATTTCTAACTGAGGCTAGAGGCACTAAATCAAATATTGACTGTCGTGCTGAAGTCTCGAAGCGGGTTGAAGTTCATTGTCAAATTTAGGCTGCAGAGACATGGTTAATTGCCTGCATGGCTCGGTATTATGCGAACACTGCAGAGCTGTGGCTAGTTACCTGTTTGATTCGAGTCTAAATAACGCCGCGGAGCTGTGGTTTATTTCATGCTTGATTCGCTGTCACGTTAATGCTAAGAGCTGCCGCTGGGTGTCCAGGTGACGGTGAAGGTGCAAGACCGAGGCAAGACGCCCCTGGCGACCAACTGCTTCATGCTCGTCACCATCACTGATGTCAACCTTAACGCGCCCGTCTTCGATTACACCAGCGCTGACTACCAGACCAGCGTTCTCGTCACCAGCTCGAGCGGCGACAGGGTCGGCTTGATCCCTGTTCTTGATTAACAAACAACGCTATTGATGATTTACTGCTGATGAACTTACTTTTTGTACTCCGGCTTTTTGGGCTCTTTATTTTAGTGGCATGAGGTTTTTTAATAATGCGCTTGTTAGCTGAAAACATGATTAAACATGAACAACATGATCTATCATTATTTGCAAATTTGACTAATCATTATCAGCTAACTAATCATTATCAGCTTGATCTTAATTGAGAGGTGATGAGTAGAATGAACTAGCTTCTAGGTTATAAATGGCAAAGAATTGACCTATTTCTTGTTGATGAAATATTTTTACTTGGATTATTTAAAGCAATAAATGTTCGATGTTTTGATTCCATTGTTTTTCAGTTAAAATTTAATTGTACAGGCCAATAAATAATAACAATAATATAGTAGTGATAGTAATAATAATGAGTTTAGAGCTTGTTTCGGCGTCCAGGGACGTCATCGGGGACTCCAACGATTTCTTTCATGGGCTAGTAGTCTTTTATGTTAAATTTGACTTATTATTATTATTATTATTGGTTGCCCGCAGGTGATGCGAGTGTATGCGACAGACGCAGACAGTGGAGAGAATGGACGCGTGACGTACACACTCGACCCCAGCTCTGCGCCAAACTGTCTCAGCAACTTTATCATAGATCTCAACCTGGGCTGGATCACTCGAACAACGGGCGCTCTGCCGGTGAGCTCTGGGCCTCGTTCTGCATTATTGGTGTGCTGAGATTATATCGCTTTGCTGGTCCAATTCCAACAGCTCTGCGCTAATGAATTGAAACCTTCAATATATTCAGGGTCCTCTGCCAATTCCAAGATAATAGATGCGAACAATTTTCTAAAACCTTTGCCGCGCTAGCTACGGATGCAATTATTTATTTATTTTTTATTGTTACGTTTCTTCCGTTTTTTATTACGTTTTATCGGTATTTGTTTTCAAGTTTGACATGCGGCATACAAGTTACAATGTTTCAGTAAGCGGGTTTTACAGGTTAACTGACTGTCACAGGTGTTTGCACTCACTTTAATATCAAGAAGACGGGATTGGGAATATTGCTATCACTAATTATGCTGTGTGAAATGTTCATGTGTTATTTAAAGTTGCGGATAAACGACCCACTAACAAAAGCCACGTCACTGTAAAAATTTGCAGAGCGATAATTGTGTGCTGTGGTGCAGGGCGTGACGTCGATCGCGTGTGTAGTCGTGGCCAGTGACCACGGCACGCCGCCCAAGACGACCTTCACCTCAGTGACTTTCAACGTCGTGACCTCCGCTGCATCCCTACTGCCTCGCTGGCTGCCCATCAACATGACCACCAGTGGGTCTCAAATAGACGACTATCAGTACAGGTGAAGGATGAAATTTTTTTTATTTTGGATGAATGTGGTTTCATGATTTAATGCACCCTTTGGCAATGTGATAGCATTTAGCTACCTTTCATCGATGCTGAATTCTCATGGCAAGATGCAGATCTACGATGATTGAAGCTTGATTGTATGGTAATAGTGCAGTATTGACTAAAAACGAACTCATTTTTTTTCGTCTAATCTGATAATGTCCATGTTTTCACACAGCTTTAGACGTTTGAGCCCTGATTAGGACTACTGGAGCTGGGTTTTTACGGCCGGATGCCCTTCCTGACGCCAGTCAAATAAATAATTATTGGGTCATGTGTCTTCCTGGGACTAGCGACTTTTATGTTTAAGTTTTTATGTGTGTGTTAGCAGCTAGCGAAACTTGTGTGTTTAACAGCCTTGCTGAAAAGCCTGTAACGCCATAGTTTCATAGCTGCCGGCGCCGGGACTCGAACCTGGGTCCTCCGGACTCTCTGTCCAATGCCCTAACCTGCTGCAGCCTATCGGAGGACGTGCCAGTATACACGTGGCTCGCTCTTTCCCTCGCCGCCACGACGCCCCTCGGCTCTACCACAGATGTGGGATACTACCTCACGTCCAACAACTCGCCCCAGCTCAACGCAAACAACGACTTTGAGCTCCCTACGACCCAGTCGACGTCAGTGGCGCAGACCGCGGGTATTCGCACGGCGCACCTGCTTGACGCGTCCCTGCTGCCGGCCTACGTACTGCGGCTACGCGCTTTTGTGAGCGATTGGTTGAGGGTTGTAGACGGGGGTAACAATGAAGGGATATGTTGCGTCTTGCGCGTAGCGTCTTTTCAGAATAATGAAGTTAGTTTATGATTGATGGTTTTTTACTCTGGCTTTCTTGAACATAGTTGCTTCTTAACTTAGTTTTGACAGATTTTTTGTTTTTTGTGTCATTTTGCATTTTTATCTTATCGTGCTTCCTTTTTACCTTTCTGTTCTCTTGAACCAAATCGACAAAAAAGGAATAAGTGTAAAAGAAGTTTTAAAGTCATGCTTATAAGTGTTCTTTGCGCGTTTGTATGTTTGCGCCTCTGAATACACTGTTACTTTTGAATCTTCAAATTATTGGAGATTCATGCTTACTGATTAAAGAATTAGAAGGAAATATATGTGTGTTTCTATTAAGTGACTGCATCAGTCTAGCATGACTAAATCTTAATTTGATGAAGGATAACCTGAAATATTCTACAGTAAAGAAAATCGCGTAACGATGACTAACCATTGACATTATATTTCTACACTGTGTCCCACAAAGTCCGGCCTCTGTCTGACAATTTTATTTCTACACGGTGTCCCACAAGATCCAGCCTCTGTCATACCATTAATTTTATCTCTACATGGTGCCCCACAGAGCCCTGCCTCGGCGGTATCAGGCCAGGCGTCTGTCGCTCGTCTTCGAGTGCTTCTATTGGACGTCAACAACAAAGCGCCCAAGTTTCTGGGAATGGACGCCAATGGTATCTACCCGGCCGCGGTGTCAGAGTACACGCAGGCAGCGGAGGCTGTCATCTATGTGACGGCCATCGATCTCGACCGAGACTACGTCAATAACAGGGTGGCGACCTTCAACTAAATTTATGAATAGTTAAATATTTATATTGACCTTTCCAAGGTCAATATAAATATTTAACTATTTATAAATTTAGTTGAAGGTAGAAATTTTGTTGGTATTGAATTGATTAATGTTTTAAATACACTGGAAGCTACCAAGCAATTGATTGTTAATTATTATTTATTCAAAATGCAAGGATGAAAGGAAAGTCAATTTTTTTGACAAAACTATTTTAAAATTCAAATACTGATGTTTATTCAAATAATATGCTAAGATACATGCATTTTTCGCAATTACAAAACCCAGAAATCTTTTACAATTACAAAACCCAGTTAAAAAGCTTCAATGTTGCATTAATTGTATCAATTAATGCAACATAAAATCTTTTTTACTAGGTTAAACAGACAATCAGACTTAATTATTGTCAAACAACATCCATGCAGTAGCTAATTTTGAGTATGTTGCCGAGTTGTGCATATTTTAGTACGCGCCCAGGTAATGTACAATTTTGGTACGCGCCCAGGTAATGTACAATTTTGGTACGCGCCCAGGTAATGTACAATTTTGGTACGCGCCCAGGTAATATACAATTTTGGTACGCGCCCAGGTAATGTACAATTTTGGTACGCGCCCAGGTAATGTACAATTTTGGTACGTGCCTAGGTTACATACAACTTTCGTGCCGCCTGCTCCGACTGCACGAGCTTCAGCATTGACCAGAACTCCGGTCTCATCCGCACAGCGGTGGGGAACTTCACGCGCGCCACCCAGGCGGTGTACGTTCTCTATGTACAGGCCAGCGACGGGGTGCCCAGTGCCATACCTGGCGTCGTTGGACCTAACATAGGTCTGCGCCGTTGATACATGGGGTTGCATTGTAGATAGTTTGCATCGCACATGATTTGATTTATCATGGGCCCTTGTATCACTAAGGTCTACTGAGTCTTAACTTAAAATAAGAATTATTTCAGACACCAACCAAGTGCAAGTAAGTGCATAGAGCTTATTTGCATGTGCAAATATATTATTTTCGTGCAGCTGGAATGAATAACATTTTAATTACTATTCATTTCGTGCCGCATGATTTTTTTCATGCGAAAAGAATAATCTTTACCTAGTCTTTACCTTTACCCCCACATGAATAGTGGAGCTATTATGCTCCCTCTTGCACCTATCGTGAGGAATGCAAGAAATTGATACTTTCCTCACGTACATCGACCCATAAATGTGTGTTATTATATGCATACACTTACCGCCAATCCCACCAAGCCGATGTACATCGCCAATTTACTAATTGGCACATTGAGGTATCAGGTCAATTTAGCATGCAGCAGAGCAGAAGAATGCAAGGCAGCTAAATCAATGTCTGTGGAACGCAATTAGTTGTAAATTAACCAATTGTTGTTGATTGAGGACCAATTGAGCAAATTGGAGTTTGATGGGATCGGCGGTTAGTGTTCAACCGCTCAGTTGTGCCCCTTGTCTGTGGTCGTTGTAGCAACGCGCACGGTGTCGGTGATGGTGAACGGAGCGAGCAGCAAACCACCGTACTTCCTCCTTCCCTTCTACGCTCAGTCCATCTCGAGCGGCCTGCCGCCAAACTCGACCTGCTTCGTGCAGACCGCCTTTGACCCTGACACCGACACCACATACAGTAAGTATTCGTGATATAATTATTATTGTATTTTAAAATCATCTAGCTTGGAGTCTCAGACATTAGTTTTATTGCCGTTAGAAATTGGGGTGGCAATGTGATATCATCATGCCGAAGGGTGGTCGTGGCCATTTTCATGTTAATATAGAAATCTAATTAGGATAAGTCATTCGACCACCGCAGGTGTTCGGTTTTGTTTGGCTTGCTTTGCATTTTTCTGAGGTACATAGTAAAAATAAGGTTGGGGGCTACAGAGGGCTGCTTATTGCTGCAAGTGTTTATTGGATTATAACTTATTAACATCTTGAACTTATTTTTAATGGCACCTTCTTTAATTGTAGCTAAATTGTACTTTAATTTTAATCTAGCTTATTTGTCGAAATATATATATTTTATCGTTGTATAAGCATTTCGTAATAGGCTTACTATCAAAACTGTTTATTGGATTATAATTAATATTTTATTATACGTTTGATAATAAATTATTCTGGCGCTGCATCATTCAGATCACATCATACAGTATGAGTTCCAGTCCGGCAACGAGCAGCGGAAGTTTGCGGTGGACATCACGAGCGGCCGAGTGTATAACGTCCGAGAGATTCTCTACAACGCCTCGCAGCCTGTGAGGGGCACCCTCCCCCCTTCCCCCCTTGACTTTATCCCCTTAAGAGCCCTTAAGTGTCTCCCTGCTTCTATCACCAAGCGAATCCTAGGAGGCTTCATCTTCTACTTGTCGGATCGAGCGTTTTAGGACACATTATGAGTAACTAGGCCTATTGCTGGTGTCCAATTCCATCCTGACGGATTGAATCGTATTGAATCCTTCGTCTAAGAGCGGATGCACAACGATCAAAATAACAATATATGCGGATTCAATCACTCCAGAAGTGAAAACTCACTTTGTGTAAATGTCCTGTTTAAGCTGTTGTTTTTTGAAAGGAGTGTTAAAGCAATGCAGAGTGCCTAATGCTGTGCTGTGGAGTGCTAATGCAGCTGAAACTCAGACACTCTAAAAGCGACCTGAGAATTTTCTGTCATACCCAGCCAACAGAAGCATTAACTCAGCGCTCTTTTAGGTAATGAGAACACTGGTTGCCTTTTTCTTGTTTTGCTTTTACGCTATGGCTCAGATTCATCAATAAAAACTTCTACTACTACTACTAAACTACTACTACTCCCACAGGAGCAAAAATAAAATAAATGACACATTTGTTTGTCCCCGGTGCAGACGTACTCGTTGACCTATCGTGTGTTTGATGGCGCCACAATAAACACAACCCTCATCACAGTGGCAGTGTCGGGGGGAGTCGGGGGCGTTTCAGCCCTTTCTCCGGTCTTTAATCCCACGTTCTATGCCAGCCCAGCGAGGGTGACAGAGAAGGATCCCGGGTCTGTTGGAACAGGCCTGGTCACGGTACGGTCTCGCCTTGTCCACTCTAGTATATTTGCATGTCGAGTAGTTGATCAGCATTCTGCTACGATTTACACAAAGCTTGGTCGAGAAGTTTAAATGTGACTGTGAACTCTGTTGCTTCAATATTAACATTAACGCTTCTTATAATCAACTGCCAGTATACATTTAGATACTATCGCTCATTAAGCAGCTTAATTTTGCAACTGATGATACCGCTGTGTGCAAACGGGTTAAGTATTTTTAAAGTTAAATTTAGAAATATAGTAAAATTTGTGAAAGTTAAGTATTGCTGCTACCTTTTCCGTGATGTTTTTATCTCTTTGCTTGATCTCGTCACTTTGCTGCTTCCGTTTTGAAAGGTATCATGTATCATGTCACATGTATCATGTATTATGTACGAACCTTGTAGGTAATAAATGTTAAGCACAAAGTGCTGTGTGCGCTCCTCACTCCCAGTTATTAAATATCTCAAATATGGTAGCTTTGGTAGATGATTCTATTTTTCAACTTCTCGGTCATCTTCGTAAAGCTTCTGTATAGCGATTAATGAACATAAAATGGTTTAATATTAACTTAAATAAATTCCTTCCTACACTTTCAATTTCCGAGACCTCTCCTGTACAAAATTATGTCGCAGGTTCATGCGACTACGGCGGACGGCTCGCCGGTCCTCTACTCGGTCCTCGACGCGACTCACTTCTCCATCAACCCCCAGTCCGGGGTCATGACCCTGGCGCAACCCCTCGACCGCGACTACCCCGACGGGTACGCGGTGTGGCAGACTAACGTCGTTGCCATGGCAACGAGCGGTCAGCAGTCGCTTAAGCGCGGGTACGGTGTGGTCAGTGTGACGCCGCTGGACATCAATGACCACGCACCGACGTTTGATACGTGCTGCCTGTGGGGGACCATCTCTGAGCTTGCTAGTCCAGGTATGATGAGACGGTACACTTACGGGTCGACTCAAAAGTATGATGAGACGGTACGCTTAGTGGTCGACTCAAAAGTTGTTGCATCAAGTATTTGAGCATGCAGCTTTTCTTGTAGTTATTTCATGAAGGTACGAACTAGCTGTACATTCACTGCTTGTACATTCATGATGCAAGTGTTTTGTTTGCTTTCAACTGGCCTCAGTCATTTTTAAAACATACTATTATTGAAAATTTAGCCCACCATAGTCTCTGGCTTTCAGAGTCTTAAGCTGGCTTCAAAAAGCAAGCAACACTACTGCATTCGGTGTGCTGACTAGTTTTTCTACTGTTGAAAACTTATTGCTTGCTTTTTGACAGCTCTAGCAGTCCTCATTAGGGCTCAAACATTCAAACCTGTATGTAAGCATGGACATTAGACGACTAAAATAGACGGTTATTGATTGCCGAGTAACGAACTGCTCATGTAATAAATATATGAATACAATTTTAATATTTTGTTTTCATAAATTAATTAAACATCGTGTAAATGAAAAGATGTGTATATACACACCTCGTCACAAATTTAAAATATAGAAGTACAATTAAAAATTAGTACAATTTAAAAATTGGTTTAAAATGCTTTTAAAATGCTATTAAAAAACCTCTTTATCCTGTTTACACTGCATTATACGAATGACAAAACTGAATTGGTCGCCTGAGGTGAATTTAAAGTTTAAAAAAATGTAAACAAGGAGACTCCGGGTGAAAATACGAAGCACAGTCAAGTAGAAGTAAATGAAATTGGCCTTCCACTGTCTAAGCTACTAGCTAAGCTAGGGTCGGCTACTGTCAATCTTTCTCTGATGGGGCTCCCCGGGTTCGCCGGGTCTGTGTCCCATGGGGAACGTTTCCATCACCGCTGCAGCATTCCATCGCTCGATAAATTTTCATAAATTTATGCAAAGCATTAATCACGTTCTGGTTGCCTGTGGTGCAGGCACCACGGTGCTACAGCTGGTTGCCTTAGATCCAGACGCCGGGGCCAACGGGACCGTTACCTACTCCCTGACCCCGGGCCAGGGGGCTGCGGGGCCGTGGCAGGTAAGCCCCGCGGGGGCCGTCACGCTGACCTCGGGGGCGATGCTGAACTTTGACACGCAGACGTACTACCCCCTGGTCGTGACTGCTTCCGATTTAGGGTCGCCCCCTCGCTCAGGTGAGAAACGGGGGAATGATTAGTACCAGTAAGAAAATCCAAAACCTTTCTGGTTTGGTTTGTAAGCTAAGTCATTTTTTTTAATTTTTGCAGCGTTGTGAATTTTTAAATAGTTGTATTTTCAGTCTTTGTATTTCAAAGTTATCTAAAATTGCCAACAAATATAAAATTGTGTTATAATTTAAACTTGCATACTTCTTATTTCTGACAAAAAATAATATTTACCTCTGAATGTAGACCTACACAAATTTTTATGTGAGAGGCTTTTGATGCATTATTTCAAGCAAACTGTTTATTTGTGCAGCGTCTCAGACTAACGGTTTTGTAGCTGACGCAGCATTTATATGCAATGATTTAGACTAACTATTTATTGGTGCAGTAGTTACTGATATTAGCTGTTTATTAATGCAACATTGACTAGGAATAACTGTTTATCGGTGCAGCTACTCAGACCGTACAACTCTACATACTGGATGGCAATAATCACCCCCCATCGTTCGTCACGCCTAAATCCTATTTGGTGTCGATCCCCGAGGAGATGCCGATTGGTGCATCAGTTCTGACGGCGACCGCAACTGACCCTGACCCCACCGATCGACTAACTTACTCGCTCGTCCCCGCCCAGACAAGTTTTTATACAGACTCGGTGTACGCCGGCAATATGGGCGTCATCAAGATAGCGCAGGTAATGTAAAGATTACATGAGAGTGATTTATAAATTTTGTTACTAGTATCCGAGACTATAGCTCTAGCTTGTAAATATTGTAATGAGTCCTGAGTGAGGAGTCATGAAGGGTTGAGTCAGAAGATGAGAAAGTAGAAGTCATTATTGATGAGCTTCGGGATTCTGTGTTGCTCTTTAGTTAGTTGGTGGTTGTGAATTTTAAAGTGAATGCGTTTAATTTTGCAGTAAATTATTGGCAATGCAGATCAGTATATAGACTTGAATAACTCTAAGGTTTTACCATTGTTAACAGAATCTATTGCTTTTTCGTCAAGCGCATGAGGAATATATCTGAGACATTTGAATATGGTTTAAAATTTAGTTTATTATCGTTTGGTTTAAATTATTTAGATAAAAAAAAAAAATTTGATTTGTTTTATATTATTCTGTAGCGTTTAGTTTAAATTATCTCTAGTAATTTTGTGCTGCTGACAGCGCATAGACTACGACGCAGCGGGTGCTCAGACCGTTTTCACATTCAGCGTGCGAGTGGCTGACCCTGACCCCTCGCGCGGTGACACGGCCTCCGTGAGCGTGTCAGTGTATGACATCAATGACAACGCGCCCGTGTTCCTCACGCCGTACGTCGCACTTAGTCTGCTCGAGACGAAGCCGGTCAACAGCGCGCTGACCACTGTCCAGGCAATGGATCGCGACTCTGGCATCAACGCTGACTTCTCGTCAGTCATAGCTGCGCGTTTGATCTTGCCTTGCTCAATCAGTTTATGGCAGTGCAGGCTGTCAAGTCTTCTTCTTTTCCACTGCCAGTAATTTGACGTTTTAGTGCCCTAGCAACACCATTCGCATATAAATAGCATTGAAGATAGTGAATATTAATTTTGAGAGCCCATTTTGTCATTGCTATTTTATGGTGTAGTCTCACATGTTTAGTTTGCTGGCTTTTCAGGTAAACTTCAATTTTAGATAGGTCAGCAAATAGTTGATTTAAGCATTGATCCAAGCTATTGAATAATTATTTAATTCACTCCTCGGTAAAATATTGAAAAATAACGAAATAAAATTATCTGTTGACGTGACAGGTACTATGTGGACTATGAGCACACAGACCAGAGCTTCAGGTTCAAGGTCGACTTGTCCACAGGGGTCGTGCAGCTGCGGAATGTTCTAGACCGAGAGACTCAGAGCTTGTACAACATCAGCATTCTCGCCATCGATAGAGGTGACTGAGTTTTGCTCATGGTTATGAGGTGATGTGTTAATGAGGTGATGTGTTAATGAGGTGATGTGTTAATGAGGTGATGAGTTGATGAGGTGGTGCACTGTGCATTAAGTACTGCATGAAACTGTCACAAGAAAAGAAAATATGATGTCTGAACATATTTATTCACTGGAGCACCATTGAAAAATTGCCATCAATGTTTCACATGTCCTGGCTTCATATTTATTTCCGGATTCGCAGGATTCAGGCAGGAAACACACAGTGAAAACAAACTAACAAAATCGCACAAAGCAGAAGAAGCTAACTACAAAAATAGAGGGCAACAAAAACCTATTTGTATATTTACACGAGTCAGACTTTGAAGAATATCAATTTTTTTACAAAATATTCAAAGGCAACGTTTTGCAATATTTGGCAATATTTGGCAACGTTTGACCGTGTTTGGCAGCATTGGGCAATATTTGGCAACGTTTGACCGTGTTTGGCAGTATTGCGTGACGCAGACACTGAAGAATATCAATTTTTGAACAATATTCAAAGGCAGCGTTTGGCACTTTTAGGTAATATTTGGCAACGTTTGGCAACGTTTGACTGCGTTCTGGCAATTCTGGTCCAGTCAGACTCTGAAGAATATCAATTCTTTGATAATATTTAAAGCAACGTTTGACAATATTAGGCAATATTTGGCAACGTTTGAATGTAGTTGGCAATATTGCGTGAATCAGACTCTGAAGAATTTTTTTTTTATATTCAAAGGCCTAATCACTTTTTTTCTTGGGGGACCAATCATAAATCATGGGGGGGGGGCGCAACCCCCCCATCAATGATTTTCCAAGTGGACCAAGATTATTCATGGGATATTGATTATTCAATTTATTCGCCACTTCGGATGGAAACACACAGTGAATACAATCAAACAAAAATCACAAAAGCAGAAGCACTATAACCAAGCTAGAAAAATTTAGGTGAAAGCCCTGTATAATAATGCATACACCATGCGCACAGTGCTATAGGGCTAACTAGGCCCGGATTCGTGATCACCACTGCTTTTGTTGCATTTTGTTAGTGATGCAACACCTATAGTCTCGCTAAGCAGAGAATCAAATGTTATTAATCTATGTTTACAAATTTTAACAATTTTGTTTCATGATTTATTAAAATGTACCAGTCGGTAACAAATTAAAATACTCATTAGGGCTATTTTCAAGAATTTTAAAGTCTAAAGTGTAAAACCTCTGAGTGTGAGGGATGATAAATCGAATTTGGTCGAATCTAGGTGCCACTTACAGTAAAAAATAGCCTAAATTAGAATATTTAATTTTTTTCATTCGCGCCAAGCATCGTATATGTATTTCACTTGCCTTTAGATTTTTCTCGCGCTACTTTGCAGGAGTGCCACCGCTGACGGGGACAGCGACGCTTGCGGTGACGGTGATCGGCGTCAACGACAGTCCGCCGCTCCTCTCCCCGCCGCTCCCCGCGTACCCTGCGGTGGTGCGCTCGGGGGCGGTGCGTGGGGACACGGTGTACTGCTTCCAGGCCACTGACCCCGACCAGGCCGTTCCCGCACCCATACAGTTTGACTACTCGGCCTGCACGGATCCACACTGCAGCGACTTTACCCTGCAGGCTTCTTCCAGTGCGTATTTTGTTTTCTTTAGACTATAGATGTTACTCAGCAGTTAGAAATTTTATCTAAATGAGTAAATTGTTTTTCTTTAGATTGTCAATGTTACTCTGCAGTTAGAAATTTACCGAAGTCAGTGAATTGCTTTTCTTGACATTTTCGGTGTTGCTTTTTAGGACCATGTGTAGTAACAAAGACTATTACAGTCCGATTCTGTGTAAAAAAGCCATCACAGAACCCACAGCTTCCCCACAGCTCCTCCTTCTTTAGTCGCCTTTTACAACTCACCCGGAGAGCCCTGGGCTGCAAGCCAATTCCTTGTTCCTTGGCTTGCAGGGGGTAAACAACCAAACTCTAATGCTTTATCATGCATTTATATATCTTTCTCCTTCTAATTTCAGACTCCAGTCAGGCGTGTCTCATAGCCAACCGCGATGGCTACAGTCGCTCCACCCTTGACTACACATCCTACAACATCACCGTGCGCCTAATCGACCCCACGGCCACGCCCCCTCTCGCCTCATTGGCCGTCCTCCCGCCAATCATCATCGAGAGCTTAAACGACCGCGCCCCCGCTGCTGCAACGAAGACAGTGATGGTGTATAACTACGCCAGTCCCACCGTGGGTTTGTACACTACGCTGCCCCTCGGAAACGTCTATGTGGTGGATGACGATTGGGATCTTTCCGCAAAGACCTTCACCCCCCAGACACCCTTCCCGCCTGAGTTCAGGTAGGTTGAAAGACTAGAGGTATCTTTATTTTGTTGCTAGCGTTAGAGTAGTACGCTACACAAATACACAGGCCCACAAATACAAGGAATAAACCAAAAGCACCATAATGAATTAAGTAATATATAATATTTATTTTTCAACATTTTTGAGCTTTTTTGACTCAATTAGTAGACCTTATTTGCAAATTATTCTGCGAATTATCATCCAGGGTCAAGATGATCAAATTCTATACAGTTATAAAGATTCTGCCTCAATGTAGATATACAGCAATAATTGAACAGTAAGACTCCTGTTGACTTATGATACTTTCCAAGAAAATTTGAGCTGTAGAACAGCAGTCGATGGTGCGCTCGATGCAACATGACAAGCCAAATAGAGCGCAAGTTTTCTTGGGAAATATTGCAAGTCAACAGGAGTCTTAGTTCTGATTATCTTTTTATTACTGTATATCTAAAATATCATATGAGCAGTAATAATTATCATCCTCTCTTACTTGATCGTGTTTTGGTGTAATTACAGTTTGGTGCCAGGGGGCCAGCTGGTGCTGCAGGGCACGGTCCCCCCCGGGGTCTACATACTCCAGGTCCTGGTCACCGACTCCAAGTTCCCCTCTATGCCCGCAGTTGGAACGGTCGTCGTCAGCGTAGCACTACTCAACGACAGCGTCGTCCAGTCTGCAGGCTCCATACGCCTCTCCGGTGCGTGGAGGGGGGGAGGGGATTTGTATTTTAGGACCGTTTGTAGAAACGAAGACTATAATAGTCCGGTTCTGTGTAAGAAAGCTAGCATAGAACGGCTCCCCCTTCCTTAGTCGCCTTTTACAGCTTGCCAGGTTAGCTCTGGACTGCAAGCAAGCCAATTCTGTTTCCCAGCTTGCAATCTAATTCTACGTTTCCCGGCTTGCAGGGGGTGGTATCGGGCGTAGAAAATCTATATTTTCACTAAATATTTGTATCTCTAATAAATATTTTGAGGCTGTTTCATAATTTTTTGCAGCTTCAATGACGAAATCAAATAATTTATTTTATATGCTATGACAGAAGTCAAAACCTGCTAAACTAGTTTGTGATAAAGTGTGTTATTGAACATTATGAATTGATATAGAGAGTGCATTTTCTATGGCAGGCTGCCATCCTTCATTGTTCGTAGTCATGGTTTTGATATCTCAAAATTTAGTGTAAAGATTGTGTATTTCAAACCTATATGTGCTGTATTTCAAAGGCTGTATTAAAAAAATTCAGGATTACAAAACTATGTAATGGTTGCACTCTGTTATATAATGTCGTTAGTCTATGTATAAAATAATATGGGATGTTAAGTGTCAAGCCAGTCATGACTACCTCACTACTTACATGACTATGAAGTATGTACCGGTGATAGTCTTTGCTGCACACTGTTCTTCGCTCCAAACATCATTAACTATGCGTCCTCGCATGAGTCACGGAGTGGCGACTGATTAGATGGGTGGTGACAGGTGAAAAGAGGTTGGAGCGATTTCAAATATAAGCAGATTTTTGTTATTTTTCTCTACAAGCATTTTCTCTAGAAACATGACGATCTATAACATCAATCATTTCTATCAATCACTATGTCGCTGCAGGACTGAACGATGCTGCAGACTTGCTACTGCCCATTCAGCTCGCTGAGGCTGCCCCCGCCCTGCGGCTCGACGTGCTAAAGGACCTCATTGCCGGGCTGGTGGGCACCAGGAGGGAGTTCGTCGACGTGTTCTCCGTATCCAATGTCCCGGGCTCAAGCCCGCTGATGGTGGATGTAGTGTATGCCGCGCATGGCTCGCCGTACTACTCTGCCGAGAAGTTGAACGCGCTCGTGTGCGCCAACAAGGACAATGTGGGTTATTTGAGGTGTAGTTTTTTTTTTGTATTGAGCTTATTTAGTTTACAAAGTAGCCTCTAGCACTGCAGAATTAACAAATTTAAAGATTATATATAAATCTATTATTCACCATCAAGGCAGAACACAATAAATAAATAGTAAGTTAAATAAACGTACAGTTGAAGTGCGAGCTAGATTATGAAATGTGGATTAATATAATAAAGCACCGTCTGTCTGTGTGTTCACTATTGAAAGTGAATCGCTTCACAGAAAGTATAATTTTCTTTACAATTGATCCTTCTTGTACATATTGGCTACTCCTATTTGATATCTACAGGTTGAAATAATTAATTAGCAAATTGCTTCTGAATTTTAGGGTTTTTCCAACTCAAACGTGTCAGGTTTGAGACAAAACAGAAGTCAGATTGAGACATCTGTTTTGCTTTTTAAACGTTTAGTGTACCGGTAGCCCAGATTGCTATGCAGGATTTATTAACTTGCACTATGCATTAAAATCTGTACAGATCATAAAAGTATGCATACGGGATGCTCAGGATGTTTTTCAATGTGTGCATGCCACGACTTCATTGCTGAAATATGCTGTGTTTTATAATGATGGTATCAATGTCCACAGTGTGAATTTTGACCGATACTTCGGATTTCTTGTCTCCACACAGATCAGTGCTGCCATCCAGGCCGGCGTGGAGATGTCTCCGGTGGACCTCTGTCGAGTTAAGTTCCAGAACTGTTGGTCTGACGGCTGCGCCACTCAGCTCAGCATAGGCCCCGCCCCTCGTCTCCTCAACACCAATCAGACGTCACTCGTTGGCCTTGACTCGACCTACATCCAGTTCTGTGGTTGTCCGTCACGCGCGATGGCCCCTCCCACTGGGCGTTGTGATGGGGATAGTTGTCTGAATGGCGGGAGTTGTCCACAGAATCCTGGCTCTGCTGTCACGTGAGTCAAAGCTTGAGTCATTGTGTGAGTCATTATATGTATGAGTCATTGTACGAGTAATTCAATGAAACATGGCATTGAATTGGTTGCAGAACTAGTCTTTGATTCACTAAGTGTTAAATTTAGGTAGGCTATTGGCCGAGTTGAGTAGATGTTTCGTGTTAGTGTAGACATATTTAGAATGGTTTCGCTGTCACTTGCTAGTGTGTCTCCCCTACAATTTGCAGCATACAATGAGCTGCGTGTTCTAGTGATAGCACATGGTGTGAAATTGTTTTGCATTTCTTTTCTCTGACACTGATGCGAATATGACTGCATATTTGAACACATGGCTCTTGTATGCATGGTTAAGTTTAGCAAGCACTGTATGCCAGAAATGGTGTTGTCTGCAAATAGTATGCCTTAGCGACGTAGACCTACATCATGTTCAAAGCTTGGCAGTTGAATTATGTCTCCTTTAGAAGGAGCAGGCGTAAAGCTACGCATCTTTTATCTCAGCTAATTTTAATCCTTTCCGTGAGTATGATAGGTAGAACATCCGGTCAATTCATCCATGTCTGCTCCAGGTGCCTCTGTCCAGCTGGGTACGACGGCCCGCTGTGTCAGCGCACCAAGCTGAGTCTGCCGGGAGGTGGGGCCTCCTGGGCCCAGTACGCGCCTCTTGAGAGCTGCGCCTCTGACCGGCTGAGCGTGGAGTTTATCACAGCTGCACCCAGCGGGCTGATGCTCTACAACGGACCTATGTCTGACACTGATGCGACTGCACTGCCGGACTTTATCTCCCTTGAACTGCTGGTTGGTCTATGCTCATGACCTTCAGGTAACTGTAAGATGTGCTAGCTAAACAAAATTGTATGAGACCTATAAAAGCTATTTATGAAGCTATAAGATAAAGAGATTATTTAGCGCTTGAAACAGTTTGAATTGCCTTTGACTTATCGAGTGATGTACTTCGCTGTTGACCGAGCTGAGTAAATGTTGATCTTTTGTGTTAGCATATTTAGAATTGCTTCGTTGAATGTTGGAGTGCGTATTAAGATAAAATATGTCATGAAATCCGTCTGTATTTTATCTGCCTTGGGTACAGTATTGGATCTGATAAACGTTTAGTGATAAACAGCTTTTGATAAACATTTTTAATTGCACCTCTGTCAACAAGAAAATATTGATTGCATACGATCTTTTTGTGGGATAATCAAAAAATGCTTAAATAAAATAGCGCTATATGGGGTATCTATTGCCTTGTGATGTAAGTAGTTGCTATATTTGATTCTAAGTGTAGCTGCATGATGTTTTCCTCAGAACGGTGTGCCAAAACTGCGCATAAATCTGGGGGACGGGGAGATCACTCTGCCCCCCACGCCCAACACGTTCCCCCGCCTCGATGACAATGCCTGGCACACCCTCGAAGTCTTCCATATCGGCCTGGTAGGAAACGTTGAATCTCATCTAATTGACAAATGAAAATGAAAAATTAATTGTATTAACTGGATAGGATGTTGAGCAGTTTTAATCAGTAGGTTTAAGCAATTAATATTCATGTTGTTTTTATGTCATTTTTAGTTACAAAACAAAATCTTTTGTTGATCTTTATGTGCAAGCATGTAAACAGCTTGTAACAGCATGTGATCCAGTAATTGTGTCATATTGCACTGTAATCAAATGTCAATTTTAAAAATGCATCAAGATTTTTGATCATGTTTAATTAAAGAACACTGGCGGCTCTATTATCATTGAAGTGCCATCGTGAAGAAATTTTTTGATATTATCATTTAACTTTGTCCATTGTTTTTTTTCATATTTTTTACCTCTCTAACCCAAATAATGTACAATTCACTGATAAGCAAAATACAAAGCAACTTGGTTAAGCTAATGAAGATGACCCTCCAAAGGCTTGCGCTTATGTCTAACCCTAAACATATTGATATAGTTTCATTTTAAAGTGCCGTGCTCAATTTAAGTTGCTGTTCTGGCCCTAGTCAGTGTTTTCTACTTCTGGCTCTCTCTCTAGTCTTGTGCTGTTCTGTGTTTAAATTATTTGTTGTCGTTCTGTCGCCAGTCCATTCGCCTGGTAGTCGATCACTGCACCGCCGCCCCCGTCACCGAGACGATTGCTAATTCGACGCAAGATCGAACTTCCTGTGAGGCGTCCGCGGTGGCTCCGGGGGAAAACTTCCTTCTCAGCGTCTCCTCGCCCCTCCAGCTGGGGGGCAGAGCCAATGCGGCCAATCAGAATGTTCCGCTCGGCCTCACCAAGACTGGGTTTAACGGGTGCATCAAGAACGTACAGCATAATGCCAAGGTGGTTTACTTTGGCTGCAGGCTTCGGTGGATTAGGGGTGTTATATGCTGATATTTTGTTATGTTATATGTGGAGTCTTACTTATTGAATATGCGTTACAGGCCCTTCAGCAAGGCTGTTAAACGCACAAGTGTCTTTAGCTGCTAACCCCATGCTAGATATTTATTTATTTGATTGGCGTTAGGAAGGGTATCTGGCCGTAAAAACCCAGCTTTGGCCATCCTGATCAGGGTGGGTGAAAACGTATAAACCTGTGTGAAAACATGGACATTAACAGATTACACAATAAAGAGGAGATTAGTTAGTTAGTTAGTTAGTTACTTATTGAATGTATTATAACAAGTACGGCCTGATCTAACACATGCTGGTATTTCTTGGTTGCATTTTCAAAGCAAAAATATATGGGTTTGCTTTTTTGAGAATAAAAAAATTGGTCACGTTAACTGGTATTAAATTATTATTCAAAATTGGTCGGACTATGAGAGGAGAGTATCTGACAAGTCTCACATGGAAAGTCTTAATGAGTGGCGCAGGGTCTTAAAGAAAATCTAATCCAGTGCTATTTGGTAATATAAAATTTTTTACAGAGACCATGGCCGAAGATCAAACATTAATATACGTATTTTTCTGACACACTTTTCTCTCTCTCTCTGGTCCAGTGCTCATGAGAACATGTGTTAGGTTTGGATCTGATATTTTGCGTATTTTGCATAGACTGCTGTCTTCATGTTTCTATACAGGTTTTGTTTGTTACAGGTGTTAGTGAATTGCTTAATGATGCCTGACAGTGCCATGTTCGCGGCGCAATTTTATATTGTTTAATATTTCAGGCTATCATTAGTTTATTAAATTTGTGTTTTAGCTGTAGCTGCAAATCCAAAAATCTGTAAATTCTGTTATTTTCCCACAGCTGTACGACCTCTCCCTCGGGCCGGTGCGCCAGTTTGTCGGTGCCACGGAGGGGTGCTCGCGGGAGCTCTGCGCCCCCTGCTCGGCCCCGGGGAGTCTTTGTGTGGGGGGGCTCAGCGGCACCGCCGTCAGTGTCGTCCCCACCTGCTCCTGTCCCCCAGGCATTGAGGGAATCTCGTGCGCCACCAGTGAGTGCTGAGTCCTGTAAAGCAATTATTATTTAGCGTTCGTTTTGTTGACCTTTATTTGCTGCTCAACAGCAACATTTGCGGGAGTGGTTGAGAAAATATTCTGACGATCTTGCAAAAGTGTGTGAGCACGGCAGACTTGACAAATTTGGCATATTGCTTGGGATATTACAGGATTAGCAGAATTTGGATTTGGATTATTTATCTTTCGCTTTTGATTGAATCAAAAATTAGACAGTTCAAGTACCCTGATTTTTTTATCTGTATATCAATTGTGTAATATTTTATTTTTACAATGGGATTGGCCTACACCACTTGACTCCAAGATGAGTGAAAAGCCTTATAATTTATTCCTCATCGCTGGCAGTGTCACGCGAAATGCATCGGCGAAACTAGCATTAGGTCAAGTCGTATAGGATCAATGCATATCCTTTTTTGTTTTTTTACCGGAACTTATGGAGCACCGTGTCATGACTTAAGTCATCTTTAGGGCGCTGTACGCTCCGTTATGAGGTGCTGGTATCTCCTTCATTTACTTTATGCTCATTAAATCCCTTGAGTAGGCTGTATTTCCGTTGGTGTGAATCTTGAAAGAATACCGTCGCCGATATGGATGGATGCTGTGCGCAGGCCCAGCGGTGACGATGTTCCAGAAGGTTCCAAGCTATGCATCATGGACCCTCAACCAGCCGTACGCGACGACCGCGATTAACTCGAGCGTCGTGCAGATGTCGAGCATCGTCGAGCTCATGTTCAGGACTGTCCAGACAGACGGAGTCATCTTCTTCGCAGAAAGCTTCTCCACACTCGAGCGCATTATACTCGAGGTAGCATTGTTGGATGGGTCACTTTTTGTTTCGTTGATTTGTTAAATGACTAGCTTAAAAGTATATAATGCAACACTGCATAGTGCGTACTTTACACACAGTGAAGTACGCACTATGCAGTGTCGTATTGGGTACTTTTACCAGCGCAGCACACTGTTATTTGCAGTTTTAACACAGAATATAGAAGTAACAGAAGTGACACTTGACCTGTTTTGCGTATCGATTTTTTATTTAATTGAAACAGCGCACTGCTTTGTGTTGCACGAACACGTGACAGCACGCAAGGTCAACCGTTACATTCAAAGCTGCTGTCTTCAAAAATGACAAAATAAATGCAAAATTGTCGTCAATAAGACCCTCAAAACTCTGCCCCTCCGGCCGGGGGGGCGCGTGCCCTTCCGCCGGCCCTGGTTATGGCTATGGTTAGGGTTCGCGGTGCTTGAGTGGATATATAACTGCTTGTGTTTCAATTGAAACGGGGTCGAGTCTAGTTGTGCTGGTGCCCGTGCCGTTGCCGGCCATGCTTTTGCTTGCCTAAAATCCCTAACTACAAACCTAGCCCTAACTCTAACTTTGAAACCCTACCGGTGCCCTAATCCCTTGCCTCAGTCTATTTTCAGCATTATATGAGCAACGGCTTGTCCTATACATGTACATAACGCATTGTTTGGGCACCAGCGCCCTCTAGACTTGACCCGTGTTTGATCCATCCACATCGTCGCCATTTTGTGTGTTCCCGGTCCACAGCTGGGGAAAGCCCTACAAGAAGTCAGGGACCAATGAAATCGTGTTATTGGTACACCAGCTAGAGCAGTGCGCTGATTTAACACGTGAAAATTTAGCAAAAAGCGATACTATGGGAGAGATAGGGAGTGTCACCGGTGTGGTTTTAATTTGTGTGATTTCTAGTGATTAATCGTATTTGTAGTAGTCGTGCTTAAAGATTTCGTGGGAAAATGGGATAGGGTGGAAAATTTACTCCATGTCAAACACATGAAGTTTGCAGCATGCAAAATAAATACAAACAACAATTTGTACGTATTCAGATTCTAATTTTCTCATTGCACACGCGTGGAGCCACATTCTAATATTCTCGAAGAAGACAAGCTTTTTGCCACCCAAACTTGAGTATAATACCGTTTTCGCTCCACTGCCCTCTATTGGTGTAGTTCATTGTAGGTTTGAGAAAGAATGATTGGGTATGTACCCATTATGGGGGCAAGTGCATAGCACTACGTATCTGACCCCCATTGACCTTGCATGACCTGTGTGGGCAGGTTGTGGGGGGGAGGCTTCAGTTCCGGTTTGACCTCGGAAGTGGGGACCGCAACGTGACCTTGACCGAGGTCAGAGTGAACGACGGCGCGTGGCACGTCGCGCGGGTCGACCGATACGGAGCCCAGGTCTGGGCATAGGATTGTGTAATAGTACGATATGGACCTCAGGTCTGCGCACAGGATTGTGTAGTAGTACGATATGGACCCCAGGTCTGCGCACAGGCTTGTGTAGTAGTATTAGCGTTGAAACCAAATCTTATTCAGACATTTGTGTAGATAGAAAACGCTGGAATGTATGTATCATAATTTGATGACTGCTACTATTTTCTTTGTTAGTAGATTGTAAGTGTTAATAGGAATTTGTAATTATTCGCCTGTGACTGGTGATGTAGTGCCAAACGGTGTCCTGTGATTATTCGCAGGTCACGCTGCGCCTAGACGGGGGTGACGGGCCATACTTTGGCGAGGTTTACCCATCCATTCTCGCCCCCCTTGGGGAGCACCAGCTGCTGCGGGTCAGCCCCCAGATATCGGGGGGGGGCGTCGTGCGACAGAACCAATATTCGCAGCTCTGGGGCATCTCCAACAGCATCCAGGACAGTAAGTCACGGAGCTTTGTATATATGGGTCTTAGTGCAATTTCTCAGACTTTAACAACCATGCAGGCCTACGCCACCATTGTCGATTTTCATGCATAATGCTACGTCTGCCCATTTCAAATTACATGTGGGCGTATCGGTGCAATTTGCATCTATCATTTTAGGCGTAGAACGCCTGCTAAACGTAACCCTGGTTGCCCAGCCTGTCTGACAGACGTGCGTTACGCCAACAACTGGCTGCCGCTGAGTGCGGCAGAGAGTGCGGCGAGCCCTCTGGCCACCTTGCGCATGGTCAATACGCAGGATGCGTGTTTGAGCAGCGCGTGTGTGGGCGTCACGTGTGGACTGAACCAGATCTGTGACCCATGGAGCCTGCCCGTCTGCAGGTCAGGAATGCGCGTGAATCTAGGGTATGATTCATGGATTTTATAAAGGCCTTTGATATTGCATTCAGGGACCTGATTCATAAATAATTCCAAAGACTCCTAAATATGACCGAATCAGATTTGATGTAAATATAAAAGACTTTTACGGAACGCCATGACGTCATAACTCAGTTGTGCATGAAAGTGTATTGTTTCACATAGCAGATAAGATTTTTCTAAGGTTTACTTACGAACTTCCTAGTGTACTAGTTCTAATGTACTGGAGAGGCCGGGAATATGATTTACACCACAGAGGGTACTATTGTATGGCATCTGAGTCTAATTTTCTGACGTCATAGAAGCAAGTTAACAGAGGCCGAGCTAGTTTTTCAAAATTTTCCTCTTTCTCTTCTTCTTTTCTTGTTCTTTGTATCTTAGTGCGAATATTAATATCCATGTTCATACTATTAATGTCTGTCTCCCTCCCTCAGGTGTATCAACCCGCTGCAGACCCTCGGTGCGGGGGGCGCGTGTGTTGCGCTCACATCCTGCGCGCCCAACCCCTGCGTACAGGGGTGGTGCTACCTTCAGGGGGGCAGTGTGGCGTGCGTGTGTGCCCCGGGGTGGGGGGGGGCGGCCTGCAGCGTGGAGAGCGGGGCGAGCTCAGGGGCCAATACGTCGCTCATTCTCAAGATTGTCCTCCCGATCATCTTTGGAATTCTATTGCTAGGTGTGTTGGCAGTTTAACGATCCTGTAAGTTTTTTGACATAAGCAGCTAAGTTTAAAAAATAAAATTGGTGGTAGGAGTAGCTGCTCTGTATTACTGCCACTCCTGCAAAACGCAACTGTGACTCGTCCGCGTGAGAAAATGTATATTTTTGATAAATTAGCGTTAGGGCCACCTTGGGGTTAGTACCTTAGGGTTAGGGCTGGGTTAGGGTATAGGTTAGGTTCGGGGATAGGTTATATTTAGGGTTTGGTTAGCCATAGTTAAGGTTGTCAAAGTGACATTGTAAAGTGGGCGGAATATGTGCACAAGGCTACCCGATTTTTTTTCATCAGGCGCTTGCGAAAAAAAAGTGTATTTTGACTTCATTTATATTTTGGAAATTTCTTTTCAGATTTTAGATTTTATGCAGAAAGTAAGCATTCCCAAACTACTAGAGCCTCAATCCAATCGTTTTCCCTTTTTTTTTTCTTTTTTTTGTACATTCCTATTACATGCTGGAGCCTCTAGCTACTTCTTGCCTTAAAACTGGCATTAAATTTCCAGTATGATATTGTTGCCAGTGCTGCTGGCGCTGCTGCTGCTGTTCTGCCTGCGACGACGAGGGAAGGACAAGCAGCTGCTTGAGCCAGACCAGGACACCAGGGAGACCATCGGCTCTTACGACGAGGAGGGGGCAGGTTGGTTCATAAGTTTAGTTTTTGACGTCAGAATTTTAAATCTTTTGTTTTGCCTGTCTGGAATCACGAATGCAGCAGAGAAGTTGGCGTTCCTATCATCATGCGTCCCATGACATTCAATTTTTTTATCGGCCAAGTCGGCCAATCGCAAATTTGCAATGCTGATTTATGATGTCGTAGGTGTCGCATTTGTTTAAGTTGTCACTATTTAAGTCACACCTTGGGTCCATCGTTTATTATAAAATGTCATGGCAAAATGGATGGAAACAGAAAGAATGCTATCTGGAATGTGCGTCTGACTGGATTTTTAAAGATACAGTATAGTTGACAAGGACATAGACAAGGATGTTTATATGTAGATATATTGACAAGGATGTTTATATGTAGATATATTGACAAGGATGTTTATTATCTCTGCTATTGTTCTCACTGTACGAGAGGAGATGATGGAAGAAGCAATGGAGAGTGTAGAGGAAGGGGTCAAAGTAGGAGGCTATCAGTTGAAAGACACTCGATTTGCAGACGATCAAGGAATGGTTGCGAACACTGAAAAAGGGTTGCAATTGATACTGGATAAAT
>JAQIWG010001344.1:0-25024 GCA_034695025.1 Chamaedrilus cognettii
TACTTGAAATGTATTGCAGGAAGAGATGGCATAGACGTGTTTAATCCGCTGGGTTGTTGCGGATTGAAAATCGAGGGGATCAGCGTAGGAGCGCTGTGTTTGACACTTTGTGTTTTTAACACGTGTAGCTTTTGAAGGCTTTTTGATAATTTGAAAAGATGGGGTGAGAGAAACTATAGCTGTTTCTGTACCGAAAAAGCGTGATTTTAAAGGAAAATGTGAGAGGAAAAGTAAGATCGTCTCACTTTAGACACGTTTACTCTCAGAAGATAAAGTATTTGTAGATTAACTACATTTGACATTTGTTTTATTATTAGTACCTCCAAAAAGTTGTTTGTGTATATTGAGTGGAGGCACGATTTATCACCCTCATCGATTGCACGGGGTTGTCACTGAGCGCGCGTGCTTAGCGGCTGCCGAGCGTCCATACCAGTGATGCCGTGTTGAACCACACCGGGTGTGAATGGCTACCGTATACATCGCAGGGTTGTTGGAAGAAATAGCACACGGCGGCGCGCTGACCGACTTTGAGCCTTTTCAAAATACCAAAGTCTCAAATACTCAAAAGTCTCAACATTGTAGTAAAATTTGATTACAACATCCTTGCAAATAGTCGCTATTACAAATTTATTCCACACTGGAAGTTATGATAAATATGTTTTGCTTATGTTGAATCTAATGGCCTGTTTTTACAGGCGTTCTGGATGCTATTATTTATTATACTTGTTAAAATGCACAGGGAGGCCCGGCTATTAATTTTTTTTTTATTCTATAAGTTACAAGATAGCAAGCAACAAACTTTGAACAACAGACAAAAATCCTTTAACAAAATAGCAAGCAACAAAGCTGCATGCGCCAATTTAAGTTAACTTGTGACAATATAGCATCCCTATAAGTTGAGAACTTTGCAGCACAACCCATTGAAACTTGCGCCTAGAGCGTCTTATGTTTTGACCAAATATTACGCTTAGAAATGTCAGGGGCGTGATGCTTATCACGACCAACACCCCCACTGTGTATAGCACGATGGATGGGAGCGTTTTCCAGGTAGCTGGAGCGTTTCGAAAAGTGCACCATGGATTTATGTCAAAAGCCAACGTGCCAATAGAAATAACTACAATATTTTGAACGATGAAATTTATTTTTGCAACACAAATTGTTTAATAAAGCTTAGTATTTAGTCCATTTCAGAGCGACGCTCTTTTTTGGACGCATCGACACGGTTTTTTTTGCTTGGCGAGGTGAAGATGAGATGGTACACTTTGTTGGTGATTCAAACGCCCGTCTGAACAACATAGTCGGACTTGATTGGCTAAAGTTGAAACGATCTTTGGTTTCCTCAGAATACGCTGGTAAATTACCCACGGACATAGTTTTTTGCAACAATGCTTGTGGTTCATGGGGTACACCAACGACTATTTTCTTAAAATCGGATATTGCGTCAGTTTTTTCGTTATCACTGAAACTTGTGGCATGGCTGTATGAGAGTAAAATGGTAAATTATTGCTAATAATTTTGTTTTCCTTTGTAATTAACTGAGCTCGGCAGTAGCTTGCTATGATGAAATAGTGCGTAGTCGCTCTAAATGTTACACCTACATGTAAGTTGTGCTTATAGTTATGAGGCTTATGAGCGTAACATTTGTTATCAGACGTAAAGCCCCAGTTGACATTGCAATTTTTTCATCCGTTGAAGGCTTTATTCGTGGTGCGCAGTTTTCATTGTGAAAAGTCCTGTAGCGTTCGCCGCCGTAGGCGTTAGTCTACGACGTCTCCTACGAGATATACTTACTAAATCCTTAAGCGGGTACAACTGAATAGAACCCTACTAGCTTACCTAGTAGATCTACATCTCGCATGGATCAAAGGTCTAATCTTATAGGCCCCTACACGCGTTTGAATGCAGGCCCTGCTTCCTGATCACGCGCGCTAATCTGTATAACGTGTTGAAAGCTAAAGGAAAAACGTGAGCGTTGTTGATCTTCAGGCCATTGTTGTTTGCTTCGTACAGTCAGCACAGAGTTAGCACGGATTGTTCAACTTCGTATGACTCCTGTTGCAATGTACGTGCTACAATAGTGTGCGTGTAGTAGTATATTGGTAATAAAATATAATAGTAATATAATAGCAGTAGTAATGCACACAGTATGTATACATTTAGGCCTGTATACATACATGATGCTTAGCCTGTTTAGATCATTGGTCTGAAGACTGCAACTCACCATGCCCGCTTTCTCCTAAAACTTTTGACGGGCATCTTAGACCTGAAACTCTCCTGTCGCTTTTGGTTGACCATTAAGTGTTATTTTGTTCCCTCTCCGAGTCTCCATACATGCATTCACAGGGCCGATGTGTAATTTGGTGTGAGAAAATAAATGTTGTACCAAAGAATGTGATCTTATTCCTTGATTTGAATGTCGTCTGTTAAAATATATTCACTTAGCTCTCTTCAGTTAAGTCACGCAATGTCAGGTAGTGTCGTCCTCGTTCGTGCCTAGGTGAAACCTCGCCCATCCTTCTGATATGACGCTATTGTTGTGAACTTTTGTCACGACTTGAGACCCTACGCGGTGTGAAGCATTGTCCCACTGATACGGACTTTCGGGTCAAAGTCAGCCGCTCAGAATGTAGCCCACTTTAATGTTTTACTGTACTGTTTACATACCATGACCAAACCGTGACAATTATTAAACACGTGGGGCATTACCTGCTGCTGTGTAGTCACGTTCATTGTGAATGAAAATGATAGTAGGTCACACAATGAATCAGTGCACATAACGCTATTGCTCACCTGCATGACAAATTGTCAATGGGCTGTCGTGAAGAATTAAAACCGATGTGGGGTCAGCAGAATGGTAAACTGTTCCTTGTAGTGCATTTACACGTACGTAGCCCAATTCGCTAGCCTAGGCGGCAGTAGCGTTGGTCCACAGATAACCATGAATTTAAATGTTAATCAATCAATAATCAGTCCAAATATTATTTGAATTTTTATTCTATTCAGTTTGAGGCAATCACAAAGCTTATAAAACCAAAATCTGCACTTAAATATATAATTAACAATGATAATGATTGCATCGTATCGTCCACCAGCGTGTCGTATCGACATAACGACATACAATAATTATTCCTCTATAGCTTACTCTTATAGACGTACAATAATAGCCTATTGTTGCAAAAATCTCGGCGGCTGCAATTGCATTCATTATTCAAAAGTGAATCGAGCAAGTTGTAGGCAACAGTGCTTTCTGCTCGAGGAAAATAGGTTTCTGGCTGATAAATTTAATTTATGGCTGTACGCTTTGAAGTTCTGCGGTGGTTTTTGTCCCTACCGTGTTTCACACGCGCAGCTGTTATTCTCCGCAATATGAAATTTTTTCAAGACATTGCTCTATAATTCATCATACTAATAGAAACTAATAGAGACTAATAGAAACGCATCATCCGTGGTTTATTGCTGCAGTACTAAAGCCCTTTTTAAATTAAACTGTCGCTTTTTTAATGCTCACGCGTTTTTTGCGCTATTATCACAAAAACGGTTAATTGTGCTTTGGATTAAAAAATAACAGTGCAAATTATGCGCAGTTAAGAAAACCAAAATGATTTAACATTGAAACCGGTGCAGTGAAACGTCGATTCGTTGAAACGGCGGTGCGCTGGACCGATTTTTTGGCAGACACGACAATTAAAATCGACTTCTTTGCCTTGCCAAGAAACCGGCTCAGCAGAATCCCAGGAAATATATGAAGATTACTCCAGTATCTTGGCTCACTCGACAGTGCCAGCTGTGAGCTTCATTAAAGATTAAAGGAAAGCCTACAGGTGCCAGCAAATTTGTTTGATGAAATACAGTACCATTTCCAGGGATTGGTTTCAGTGTTTAATTGTCCGACAGTTGATTGTCACTTGTTAGTGTTGAAAAAGTGTTCGAATGGAATGCACCGTTTATTATATGAACTAAGTTTGTAGGCCTATATTTACAAGTTTGATCTTAGTTCAATTTGACATGGAGTTCAGTGGCATTGTTGGATCGAAATACTTCTGCATCGCAACGACGTTGGCGGTCTTTTATAATCTGCGTTTTGTTTCGAGTTCAAGCATAGGTCAGTTTTGCTGATTCATCAGCTCATTCGGAAAACTGTAGAACTTCAGTATTAAATTTAAGTTACTGTCATACAATAAGCAATATAATATATCAGTGACAATAACACAAAGGACAATTGTAGTTAGTCTTCAAAAATGAGTATGTTGACAACATTTTTCTTTTAAGTTGAACGCATGAAACTGTAATCCACAAAATTAATGTCAAATTTCATTGTCACACTTCAACTATAATTATTATTGCTGGTATTGCTAATGATGAAAAGCTGCATGCAGTGGAAATAAGGTCCGCTTTGTGCAACAAAATTTTGCTCTATGGTTACGGCTAATCCCGCGCTATAAAATAGTGAGCAATCCTAGCAAATATTGAAGATTTCTGTCCTATCACGCTGTCCTATCAGCCTAAATACAATTGAGTCTAATATTTCGTCAAAAAGCCCGAGGCTAAATTTACGTTCTTTGATTTTGACAGAACTAGCCCCACATAAAACATCTCGAATGAAGTTCACGAAGTGCTAGAAAGACTCAGGCCTTTGACTTCTGCAGTAGGCCAACAATCTCGGCACTGTATAATTGTAGATTTAATTTGTAATGGGAATAGTTGATGAGTCATCTTATAAATGTGTTCGTACCATAGTTTGATGTTTAAGTGGGCCTATGAGGCTATGACTCTCAGGCCTAGCCAATACTGAATATTAGCTTTGTAATTGTTGTGTTTGATTATATTGTGTACCAGTGTTGTACAGGCTGTTGTTGGCCCGTGACAGTACAGGCTGAGTGACTGCATGGTTCGATCATCCAAATAGGAAATTGCCTGCAAAGACAGCTAGATTGCAGACTGAATAAATGAGTGCGGTACTATAGCCTACAGCGTGAAGAAAACAGTGAGTCACAAAAAGCTGACGGTCACGCTGTAGTTGTCTGCATAGACTTATCTGAACTTTGGGAGAAATCAATGAATGAGAAAATCTTGCAGACCAGAGCTGTTCCCCGGGCGAGTCGTAAAAGGCGACTGAAGAAGGGGGGCTGTTCTGTGCCGGCTCTCTTGCACAGAACCGTACTGTACATGTATATAGTCGTTTGTGCTACACATTGTCCCAAATCTACAAAAAGATTGCATTGATCATTCGGAATGTTCTACTTGATCAGAGTTCACCACAGAGCCCCGTTCGAGCGCTGTTCTCCTCGCCCAGTCCCTCACCCTCGACTGTACCGCCCGCTTCACCTCCCCCCCTAACTCCTCCCTCGCGACCCTCCTGTACGACTGGCAGCTAGACCTCACCCCCGTCAGCGCTCTTCTACCCAGCGCCCGCGTGTTCTCCAATCATTCCCTCTACGTGCCGGCAGTGAGCGCGGCGGCCCTAGGGACGTACCGGTGTCTGGCATGGGGCAGTGATGACGTTGAGGGGGTCGTTGAAAGTGAGAACGCTACCGTGGTTTTAGCGTGTGAGTAAGGCCTCCTTGCCTCGATGCATACTTTGCATGCAATTCTACGTGCAATTTTGGGTGCAATTTTTCATGCACCCATGTTAATAAAATAATAGCGATGTAAAATATCCTTAACTGGGTTTCATGCAAGCCGTGGAAGAAACCCAATTAACGAACAAGCCGTGCTTGAAACCCAGTTAAAAAAATTGTTGTCGCGACAACGGTCGTCCATCCGCCTTAACACGGTTGCATGCAAAATTGCATGCAAAGATATGCATGGTTGAAAGAGACCCTAACTGTATTATATGCATGGTGTATGCATACGAGGTCCCCTATGACGTCATCAGACGCCGAAACGGACTCTAATATCCGAACCCACCATTGCGAGTGAACCTCGAGTTGGTCAATCGGAGAGTTGAGAGTGACCGTTGTCAATCTTCTATGCCTAGCGTGACGTCACTCAATTTGCCGATTGAGTCAACTCCAGGTTAACTCGCAATGGTGAATACCAATATAAGCTCATTATTATTATTATTATACTCTTGTGGCTGCGACGCCAGAACATGAAGAATTGGCGTCTCGAGATGACAAAACGCCTGGATCTTGGCGTCTGGGCGCCAGCAAAAATTGCTTAACGAAAGCCCCGAGCTTCATTTGAAGACCCTTTTACCAATGTTATTTAAGCCTAAACCATGCTCACTTAAAATTACTGCATCGGGAGATACAAGAGAGCATTCAATTATTGGTATCGTGTGGATAATAACATTCAAGGCTAAGCGACTTGGCGACAAGCATGCAATACCTTGCAATTCCCATGTTCAAGCATAGACTACTGTAGGCTATTCGCACCGCATTCCTCCGGTAATTGAATTCCACAAGATGCCAGGAGCCAGAATTATATTAGGAGCATTTGCTATTACTTGCAACACGTTCTGGTGCCAATGACGATGATTGGTCCAAAAACCGTGTCATAATGTCTCATGGTCGAATGACAAAGTAGGTAAGAACAATGTGGATGTCACGGCTATTTTTTAGAGAGAAGCCTCTGTGACATCTTTTCATTAATGCAGAACAGGGGCCTAATAATAGTAACGTAAGTATTTTTTTAAAGTATTTAAAAATGAAATTATAGCTATGACTTGAACGTAAATGCCCTAGGTCGCATCAAATTGTTGCTTAACAATTTTTTTCAAATTAATTACATCTATTTTCTATACATAACATTTTCTCTTGTTTGTCCGTATTGTGCTTTTTTTAGTTGTGTATTGTGCTTGCGTATACGCGTATCTATAATTTATTTGATGAATTAAACGCTTGAAAAAAACTATACAATCTACAATTTACAAATCATTATCACTGGATTGTTTTTTCCAACCGGCAGCGGCGTCCCGTGGGTCCAGCCAAAGGTTGGGCCAGGCCGGACAGTTTTCTGGCGGTGTGGAGGCGAGGTGGCTGCTGACAGAATTTTTTTCTTTAAGATCTGGCCACTATACTGCTTATAACATGCTAAAGGTCAAGCCCCTTCAACCTTTTTAGGTCGGGCCAGGTAGGGCCACTAATGCTTAATGGTAGGGCCACCATTCCAAAAGTCGGGCCAAGGCCCGACCTCACCCATATGACGGGACGCCCCTGCCTACCGGTCACAATAATTATTCTAGCCCGACAATAAATGTCTATTTGTCAGAAGTGTTGTTACAATAAAAATTTATGCAAAAATGTTTGGCATCATAGCCATTATTGCAAATAAGACTTGTGTTCTTGTAATAAAATTTGAGGACGTGCAACCAGCATAAATCTGCTCAAAGTTTGTAATCAAATCAAAGGCTGTCAAATTATCTCCTTCAATGCTTAGCATATCTGGTTGTTTTAGTGTAATAAGCCTCTAAGCCAACTAAACTTTTTTGTTTATTTACATACTTTTACTGACACATAGCTGCCGGAATGATTATTTTGCACCCCCCCCCCCCCCCCGTTTGGTCCCAGATGACGTCATTAGATGCCAAAACGGACTCTAATCCCAGTGTCATAATTATAATATTCAAATGTTTAAGTATTTAGAAAATGAAATTATGTCTAGGAGTTGAGCGTAAATTGTTGTTTAACGATTTTTTCTATAATTAATTTTTTTATTTTCTAAATATATACATTTTCTCTTGTTTGTCCATATTTCGCTGTGTATTGTGCTTGCGTATGTATCTATCATTTATTTGATGAATTAAACACTTGAATAATTGTTTTTATTTATTTATCTAGTAATCTGAACCACTATTATTATCTTTCAGACCTGCAGCCATTCCTCGTCCAGCCTCAGTCCCAGAACGTGTCAATCAACGACACGCTCCGCCTACAATGCGTCACGGGCTACAGTGCCCCGCTCCCCCTAACCTACTGGACTCTGAACGGCACGCCCCTAAAGGACGGCGCCCAGCTGAGCGGCGTGTTTGGTTCGGTCTTGGATGGGGTCGCGACGCAGACGTCGATGGTGCTGGTGCTAGACGTGACGTCACGTGATGAAGAGGGAGCTTATGTGTGCGCTGCGTTTAATCCGCTGTTGAATAGGACGGTCTTCAGTACAGCCGCCACGGTGATGGTTAGCGGTAAGCTTACCACGATTGAAATAAGAAATTTTTGCGTTTGGGTCCCCGATGATGTCATTAGATGCCGAAACGGACTTTAGACTTATTATTATTATAGTAAATATTTTTTTTTTTCTGTGATGTCCGCGATGACCAGGATATTGATGTTTAACGTCCCTGATGGAAAACTTTGAACTCGTGTTTTTGTGGCCGGATGCCCTTCCTTATGCCAACAATGAGGAAAATCGTCATGGAGCGCTTTCTGCGCTTAGCAGCATTCTGCACGCAATGGCAACGCTGTTGACGCATTGTGGATTTTAACTGCCAACATAGGCTCTCGCGACACGGCTGCTTAGCTATAGACCATCGACGACATCTAAAGGATTTAAATCCTTTGCATTTAAATCATATCTTTGGCCGCCATCTCTTTGACCTTGGTTTTAGCAGGGATCCTTTTAACTGCATCAATTGACTGTTAAAGCTTGCATTTGCTTAATATTAAACACTATTGCTCTGTGATCCAGTGATAGTTAATACAAGTATTATAATGCTTATTAAAAGTTTTCAGTTATGAAGTCTATATTGCCTGGAAGGCCTTGATGGATTTAGAGACGCGGGGGGGCAGTATATGCAAACAAATATTGATATATGAATGAATGCTGCAGTGCCCCTATCCGTGCCCCAAGTGACGGGCTACTGGCCTGCCACGCTGCTCTGGACCGAGAGCCTCCCCGCCTCCATAGACTGCGTTGTGGACGGCTGGCCCGTCCCCGTGACGTCATGGGTCAGGAACGGCTCTCCTATCACCTTTGGTGTGACGTACGACAATGGGACTTTGGTTATAGAGTCTGTACAGCGAGCGTATGCTGGGCTGTATGTGTGCGTGACGAAGAACTCTCAGGCAAGCGTGGGGTCCACACCTATCAACGTCTCAGTGGCATGTGAGCACTAACGCTGCCTGTTTAAAACATATAAACAGAAGAAAACCAGTCGCATTTTGTGGTCTATTCTGTTGATGTCCTTGTTTTCACACGGGTTATCGAGTTAGACAGGCCTTTGCTAGCATGAAAATGATTTTAAAATGCAAACGATTTGTGATGATGATTATGATGATTACAATGTCTTAATCATTGTCAGGTAAGGAAGGCAGCATTTGCTCTACTTTAAATGCGCCATATTTTATTCTTTCAGATTTGGACGCTGATTTTGCACAACAGCCTTCCAATTTAACGTCCATTTCCAGTCGACCAGCTTCCCTTCAGTGCCAGAGCCCCCCTTCCTTCCCCCCAGCTAACGTGACCTGGTACCACCCCGGTGATTCGTCCTTCGTCCAGCGCCCCGAGGGTGCCTTCCAGGCCAGCGTGTTGCCCGGTGGGGAGCTGCTGTTCTCTAACGTGCAGTTTGGAGATGCGGGGCAGTATTACTGCGTGGTCAACAACAGGTTCTCACTGGCGTTGTGGAGACGGTCCCTAACTGCCACGCTCACTGTACTCGGTAGGTCTAAGTCTTGCGATAGTTTAGTCCATATATGGATTGCTATTTCATAGCACAGGTAAATTTACAGTAAACAACATAAAGCAATACAAAATAGATTAATTGGACCGTATTGACCCACAGCTGCCACTGTTTGGGGTTAGTTTTGCTGTCCGCAGCAGTATATACAGTGACAAAGCAATTCAAGTGTGATGCTCCGGTTTCAGCTATATATTATAGTACTGCATCCTACTTAATCTAAACATTTATCTCTGTTTTCTGATCGTTTAGATATCTGTCAGAACACTTGGATATCTCTCAGATTTCTTTCTATCAAGATATCTTCACAACAAGTATGATATAGGATTGGCTAATACCATTTGCATAAAACATAATTTTCGATTAGGTTTTAGACTTCCCCTAATCTACGTATGGCTTGTATGGCTCGCAGGGATAATGTGACGTCGTAGAGAATCAGAGAATCGCCCAAAAATCGGGCAACAGCATTGATTTGCTGTTGACAGGTGCTCCCCAGATCTCGCTGCCTCCGCTCAGTACCTCAGTGCCACTCAACGGCTTGTTGAGTCTGTCCTGCCTAGTGACTGCAGTCCCGCCCGCCGCTGTCGTCTGGGTCAAGGACGGTCTGCAGCTCAACACTACCTCTAGAGTCTTCTTCAGGTTCTTCTTTAGCAGATATTTAATCAATATTTGATGATTTGATTAAGCAAAAAAGGCAAGGATGGTCTACAACTCGACACTACCAGTCTAGTCTTCAGGTTCTTCTTTATCATAAAATGTTGATGCTTTGCTAATACACAATGATTTAAGCCAAAAGGTTTAGATGGTCTGCAACAGAAACTGTCAGTCAAATTTTTGTCAAGTTTTCTTTTACAACTTTAAATATTAAATATAAAAAAAAATTTGCAATGATTCACACAAAAGAGCATGGATTGTGTATTCAGTGCCACACTGAACTAAGTCTAACTGAGAGTCGAGTCGTCTGGTTTTTCTTTGACACTTTGATGATTTATATAAAATGTCAAGCAATTTCACCTATCAATAATACTACACTAAGGGGCCTAATTTTTAATTTGACACTTTGTTAGAATATTTAACCGAGTTTTATGCTGCTAATTGAGTATGGAGTTGTACGAACGGTTTTTTATTATCACTAACTTAATTTGTACGCAGAATTTCCATATTATATACTTCGCACGGGCTGACCCCCACAAATTTGCATTGTTTTGCTTGTTTTTACAGCAACTACAGTCAGCTGCTGTTTGTCCAATCAGTCAGCATCCTGGACGGCGGTTACTATTCGTGCGCCGCTACTAACGCGTATGGAACAGTCACCAGTGCACTAGTCCTCGTCAGCGTTCTCGGTCTGAACACGCCGTGTCTTTTTGCACATTTTGGCATTATTAAAAGAATGCGTGCCGATATGGGCCTATACTGCTTATGCTTATGTTGTTGTGATGCGTTGTGCAAGTTCTTTAAAAAGTTTGCACCACGCAGTGAGATCTTTGCCAATGCCGGTTTAATTTATTCTTTTATCAGATTTAGAACAAAGCTATTATTTGTTTTTAAAGTGTTGTATTAGTTGCATTACGGTAAATCGGATTGAATTTATGTTTAAAACATAGATTCGGTATGTCAGCTGAGCTTCTGTTGTATGTAGGCAAGGATTAATTGGCAAGGGTCAATAGGCTAGTTGCTCATCGCTATTTTCACGTTAATAACCTTCAATGATTTTCATATAAATTACGTAATAAAAATTATTCAACTTCAACTAGCCTACATATAAGTTTATATACTTAAAGAAGAATTTGAATTTAAACCTCACCTACCTGGAATCCAGGCTGTGTGCTGGACGAGTTCAATGCTATTGAAATAGCATAAAAGCACCCACTATAAAGATCAGCAATTATATATTGCAAAACTTCTTGCAAGATGCGAATTCCTTTGTAGTTTCCCCGCAGGTCTTGCTCGCATTGGAGGATGTGACGTCACTGCTAGGCGGTACTGTGATGTTACAGTGCGAGTTCTATGCTGTTCCACCGGCGGCGATCTCCTGGCTTCATGGTAAGATGATTTTTTGTATGTCACTTGATCAATTTCTTATTTAATTTTTGTGTTAAATTATTAATTGTTGCAATTCATCCCACATAGATTCTTTAAAAATAAAATTATTTTTGTATTGGTTAGAAAATGTGGAAACAATTTTAAATATTTTTCACAGATGGATTGTTACTGAATGTGACGTCATCATCCAAGTATTTTGTAAACGCGACGGGATTGGTTGTAAACGTCGTGACGCAATTCGATGGAGGGGAGTACAGCTGTGTTGGCACTAACACTGCGGGCCAACGCATTCAAACCGGCTCTCTCACTGTGCTCGGTATGCATATCAATAAAGAATTGATACTATTCTGAATATTCTGTTACTATGCTTTTATTATACTTTTGCTATGGTTTTACTATGCTTTTTCTATGCTTTTACTATACTTTTGCTATGGTTTTTTTGCTTTTATCATGCTTTAACCATGCCTTTAATATGCCTTTACTATTCTTTTGCTATGTTTTCATCATTGCCAATTCTGTTTAGTTTTGTACCTCGGATTCTGTAAGTTTGTTACCTCCTATGCACAAAGTACAATCAATAGTTGTTGAAGCTGAGCAGTGGCTCAGTAATCGATATTGATTTTATTTTGATTGTATTTTGTCATTTTCGTGCATGCGTCATGCAAGCTCTCAAGGGTTCCTAACACTGCTAGATTTCTGCCTATAATAGCATCCATCCATGTGAAGAGTATTGAAAATTAACCCCTGATGGTTAGGGAACACAGAATTGACCTGCAGCCCAGAGTTTCCCAGGCGAGTCGTAAAAGGTGACTTAAGAGGGGGGAGTGGTTCTGTGCTTGGTAAAGCTGAGGCCGAGGTACAGAACCGGACTGTAATAGTCTTCGTTACTGCACACGGTCCTTAAACTCGCAGGGGAAGAAGAAGAAGAAGAAGAAGAAGAAGAGTATCGCAAGCAATCCAAGCAGTATTCGGATAGTATCTGTGTCCACTCTGTTCGTTTCATTCACTACAGGCGCGCTCGTTTTTCAGTGTTTAGAACTTAGGCAGGTTTTAGCTTAGATTACAAAATGTCATGATTATGAAAAGTGCTGTGAGAAGGATAGAGTTTTGTTCTGTATTTTGGTTCCAAACCAAATCTCAAACTCATGAAAACCAGTGTGACCAAAGTTTAATTAAAAGTGCTTTGTTTGTAGCTAATATTTAAGGTGTTGTTGGTTGTGTTATTGTTGTTGTTGTTGTCAGTGAGACCAACGTTGGTTTCGTATCCCAGCAACACGACAGTCAACAGCTCCCAGCCGGTGGTGCTGTACTGTGAGTCTTCAGCTGCCCCACCAGCCTTCATCAGTTGGACCTTTAATGTACGTAAGAGTCAGTTGTACCGAAGTGTGCTATCACGATTTTGATTTTCAAACAACAATAATTGCCTAGGAAGCCGTTTTAATTAGCATTCGACATTTACATGCACTTGCATCTGCAATTATTTTGACTAGACCACATAGCAGGAGTTATAAAAAATTTTTCTTAGTTCTCGAAAGCCACAATCTTTTACTAGTGCATGAGTTCTAAATAACTTTTTTTACTTCCCACATGTCTTCCAATTTCTGCTTAAATCCCTGGACGCTGATGTGTGAATTCCAGGGCGTCCCCACGTTGCCGCAGGGCGTTGACGCAGTGGCCAACGGTTCGACGCTACTTATCGCAGCAGCCACGCCAGCTGAGAGCGGACTGTACACGTGCACAGCGCTGAACCAGGCAGGGAACGTCAGCTACTCCGTGTGGCTAACCGTGCAAGGTGGGACCGAAATTTTGTCTAGATCTCTCGAGGTCTCGTGTCATATTATTGATTTACAGTTCTAAATTTGCTTATTTCCTAAATCGGTTTTGCTGCACTATGATTTGAAGCAGTTTAAGGATCGTGCTGTAACACAAACTACAGCAATCCGATTCAGTGCCTCGGGGCCAAGCGAAGAACCACCTTCCGTTCTTTAGTCGCCTCTTACAAAACGGCTAGGAAATTCTGGGCTGCAAACCAAAGCTTAGTTCCTCAGTTTGCAGGGGATGCCGATATTAAGCACAGTCTTATATTATGATACTCGTCTTTTTGAACGATGGTTTTAGTGATATTAAACATAATTCAATACTTTTCTTTACTTTTTATTACTTTTCTTGGAATGAAACAGAAAGTGACTGATTAGTGGCTAGCTATATTAACAACGTGTGTATTTTCAGCCAGTCCGATCATTTCCTCAATTTCCGGCAACCTTACCATTCTCCAAGGCACGGATCTAACCCTAACCTGCCAACTAGCCGCCGGCACTCCGCAGCCTAGTATCACGTGGTACAAGAATGACGTCATCGTGTTGCCAACGCTCGACGCGCGGGTCACGCTGCCTAGTCGGTACACAGTGAGGGTGCTGTTTGCGAGTGAGGCTGATGGAGGGGTGTATACGTGTAAGGCTGAGAATGCAGCGGGGCAGAGTTTGCTCTCGGCGCAAGTCTTTGTAGTCGGTAGGCAACTTTTTCTGATTGAAGCAGGCAATTTCTCGTTTCAAGAAGGCTTGTGATATTTGTAATCAATATGTTAATAAAACGTAACAAATAACCGGGCACTTTGCTTCAGCACAAGCAAAACCTGCCACATTTCTTATTTTATGTCGCTTGTACTATTTATGATCTGCCTATGTCACCAAACTTCATAAATATCCCAGCACCTTTGCTTCACTGAGCACTTTAATTTCACTTGTTTTTTTCATTAGGCACAGCACTTTTTTGGCATTTTGCATGCTTCTCAATTTATGAACAGAGAATGTTTTATTTTTCAAGCTATATCGGAATGTGAAATAGTTTTTTTTGTAAGTAAGTTCATCATTTCTACTTCATATGAGTGTTCAAAATGTTTGTACACTGTGCTAATTTTGCTACTTCCATTTTGTTAGCAACACTTTTCTACTAAACTGTCTATCAATATAAATTCAATAGCATGAGGTCCGGTTCAAAGATCTATAAGCCTAATTTTAAAATTTCGACTTTTGAGACTATTGCATGCAATAATGATCAATGCAGTTTCACGTGTGATGCAGCAATGAAGATTAAAGATGAAATTCTTAATGTGATATTTCTGTCGCTAGGCACCCCGCTACCGCCAGTGTTGCTCCAGGCCGTCTCCTCTTCAACCACTTCCATAAACGTCAGCTGGTCACCCGCTGTCCAGCCATCTTACACCATTGTACTCTTCTTCGTTCTGCAATACCGTCCAAAGTTAGTTGATTTTTTTAATGAATGTTATGATAAAGCAGCGTAATGTGTATTCCTGTTTGTTTACTTGTAAATTTACGACAATGGTTGTAGGCAAATTTGTCTAGATAGCATTATGGGTGATTACTATATAATTTTTGATTTTCAGTTCTGCGAAAAGTGGCAGTTGTAAAAATTAAATGATAATAAATGTATGAACTAATGTCTTTTTGTAGTTAGCAAATGTAATTTTTTATTAACTGTTAAAACGTGAAACTATGCTTGATTCAATACCATTAATCCATAGTCAGATATTTTAGTTAAAATGCACTTTGCGACTTTGCGACTGCGACTTTGCAAATTCTGGCATTGTAAAACATTAACGTTTCTTGTTCTTCACTATGATGCAGCAAAACCAATGAGGTATTAAGTGCCCAGAGGTCTGTTTCTCTAAAAATCTTACGCAAATTTTAATCTTAAGAAATTCTGAAGAAATTTTCAGAAAAATCTTATTGTTTGTTATTTGAAACTTCGCACCCCTACGTGCAATAAACCAAATGATGACGTCATATGGTCGTCTGCAAATGGACTGAAAATTTCTTTAAATTCTCAGCTTGTTCTAAAATTCAAGCTTAGAGTCATAGATTCTTTGAGAAGCAGGCCCCAGATAATTTGCGCAGAATTGATTTTCATATTTTGCTTTATTCTTGCAGTGCTTCCGACCTCTTCTTTACCTCGGCTGGTGACATATCCCCGGCCCTGCGGTGGTACGAAGTGGAGGGACTGACGCCGGCCAGCGCATACTGGCTGCGCTTGGCGGGGAGTAACGAAGCGGGGGTGGGGGCATACAGCGCCCCACTCGAGGCAACCACTAGGGCGACTGGTAGGCTTGAGACTGAACATAATTTTTATGTTCCTAGATTAATCTCTCTCTTCTGTTCTTGCAGTGGTTAAAGTGGGCCAGATCGGCCCGGATCGCATATCCGAGGCCCAATGACAGCAATCCGGAGCCCCAAAGGCTCAGCGTGATCGCACCGGAGAGAAAATAAAGCCTTCACAGTTTCTGTTAGAGCCTACTGGAAAATTTTTATGTAATATTATGACAACGTTATGACCCATGTTTAAATATTTTACGGTTTTTTTCAGGTTCAGGTGGTGAAACTTAGTAATTCAGCTGATTGGTGCTTGGCATCACACAGAACTATATTGTTCTAAAAAGTGACAAATAGGTTAATTCAGATAATTCATAATGATTTGATGCGGTTTCTCTTTTAGCACCAGCCGCCCCTGCAGACTTCATAGAGCTTGGCCAGACGCCGTTCTCCGTCAGTGTGCAGTGGAAGCTTCCGGAATCGATGGGTAGCGCCATCTACTCGTATCAACTCCAATACAAAGAGAGATACTCCGCCTCAAACGGTACATGTCAACGACCATAGTCATACACTCTAGCACAATTCTTAATGTATAATTGTTTTACATGCGGTTTTAAAAACTATAATATATTTAAATTATTTGAGAATATTATTTTTCTGTATGGGGCCTACAGTAGTAGGACTACCGCATTATTATGGAGTTTACTTCAATGAGGCTTCATCTATTTCCCCTTCTTTCATACTTCGATGTCGAGTCATTAAAAGCGTACATTTCCCTGTGAATTTTTATTTGTTTACGTGGTAGATATTGAACAAAGAAAAAGCATGCATTGTTTATACGGTATTTTGAAGCAATGACTTGCGTCAGTGAGTATAATAAATTACTACACCGTGCAATGGTAGCTGTATTCTGTGTCTCCCTCTGCAGATTACACGATTCTGGATATCTTCCCCCCAATGGTTCCATTTCAATCGTATTCTATATCAGACCTTGTGCCATTCACAACCTATTCGTTTCGAGTCCGAGCTTCCATTCTCGACAACGCAACGCTGCTGTGGGGCGATTTTAACGACTCTGTCGTCATTACCACAAGCATGGCGGGTCTGCTGTCTTCTCAAAATATAATTTCTATCGCATTATTTATGTGAAATATCTTTTAAAATCTGTTGAATTTTGATGAATGCCCACTTCAAAACGCGGGCATTATATTACTTCCTTGGAGGCCGAAACAAACATTAAGCACATTATTTTTGTGTTATTTGTGATTATTCTTCAGCGTGTAAACTCATAGGCCTGAATGTTTCCAGTTCCATCTGCAAGTCCTCCAAACGTTCAGGTTGTGGTGCAGTCATCTAGATCCATGCTCATCAGCTGGATGGTAAGACAGGCTCAATGCATACGCATTGTCTTTGAAATCTCATTTAATCATTTGGATTAAGCTATAGCAGTATCTCAAGTGGCACCCACTAAATGTATGTTGCGCATTTTGCATTAATAATGGGCCTACCTTACCTTTCCCTATCGTATTACTATATGTATATATGATCTCAAGAATTATCAGATACAGAAGTTCCGGAAAAATGGGCTACAAACGACAAATTAGTGTTATTTAGCTGCGCCTTTTTGATCGGACACATAATTAATGTCATACCAGCTTCGCTATGAGCGAATCTTACTAATTTCGTCCACTACAACGGTTTTTAAATTGCTAAAAGCTTTTACATTGTTATAAAATGCATTACTGAATGATGTAAAATTGAATAATAATCATTTTTATGTCCAGAAAATTACTCATTCACCTTTGAATGTTAGGTAGACCTAAAAAATGTGCATCAACGATAGTTCATTTTTATGTACTTTGTCCAGCCAATTAGCGCGGCGGACACAAACGGCATCCTGCTTGGATACGTGGTACACTACTCGCCGCTCACAAGTAGCGTCACTGCTGTCACGGCTGCCTACACCGAGCTCCGCGTTCCGACACAGAACCTCTCACTGCCGGTTGGAGGCCTCTCGCCTTGGATCAGCTACCAGGCCCAGCTGGCTGCTTATAACGTTGCTGGTGTGGGGCCCTTTGGGGGTCTTGTTACCGCTCGAACCTTCGCTGAATGTACGCTACTTGGTATACCTACTTCGTTTTGAATAAAAGTGTTTCAATTTCGCGTAGCAGAAATCGCATCGCGAAGCAGCGATGACATTTTTTTAATTATATTTTATTAAGCAAAGAATTCGGAAGATTTGTTAAAGCATCAATCAATAAATATGAGAAATGCATGGTTTGTGCTACATTGAACATAGGACATAGGACAGAGAAATCGACAGATTTTCTTATAGATATGTAGCCGTATTTACAAATCTGCATTTAAAGCATTTTTGAGTTAAGTATTATTGTGATATATGCTTAAACTTTTGAAATGTATCAGATTTCATTGTAATCTTCATATTACCAAAAGGCTCATTGCATAACGTTTAGCAAATTTATCAAAAGATATTTATACTGAAATACGTTCAATTAACACTTAGTGAAACATCATAAGTTATGACAGTCACTTTATGCATCCTTTGGCAAGGTGGTCTAAATTCGTCTGCCACGTCCCCGATGACGATTTCGGACGCCGAAACGTAGGTTAAGCCCAACATTATTTTTTTATTTTTTATTTTTTTTATTTTTTTTTTTTTGCCCTGGGTACTGCGTTCCCGAGGGAGTTATAAAAATTGGTGTAAACGTTATTATTATTATTATTATTATTATTATTATTATTATAAGAAGGCCAATACAAAGATGCATTTGCTTAATCTTTTTCTTTTTAAATGGTATTGCGTCAATACACCAAGTGAGCTACAAGAATATTCTTGTGTTACGTAGCGCCCAGCGGATTTCCCATGAATTTCACAGCATGGGCAACTTCCTCAACAATCATTTCTGCATCGTGGCAGGTATGATCTATGTTCTATTTTGTAGTCTACTGTATTTCTGTAGTCTGCTGCTCTTCTCCCCCACCTACCATTCATCAAATGATATTTTTTTAATCTCAGTGTTTTCAATGCATATTTTTGGTGCGTTGCAAGCGCCGTACATGCATACATACAATATATACTTTAATCTATAGCACTGTTACAGCGCTGATTCAATTTACTGCATTACGAGCTTTATAAAAAATTACAATATGCTTACATATATTTATTGTCTTAGATTAAGGGCTGGTTTCTCCAACACGGATTTAATGGTGGTTCAGGATTTAGCCTATGCAAAAAGGTGGGTTAAATCCTGAACCATCATTAAATTCGTGTTGGAGAAGCCAGCCCTAACTATCCCAAGCGAGACATTTCTGCACCGATAGTTTACATGTATTTTTTTTCAGTGTTTTATTCTAAAAATACTCCTATGATGCATTATTAATACCTCATTGGTTTTGCTGTATCATAGTGAAGAATAATGATGAAAAAGGCTTCGAAATAGCGCCATCTTAATGCATTTTAACAAAAATATCTGACTAGGGGTTAAATCTCGCACACTTTGCGAAGTCAAAAAGTCGCAAAGTTGCAAAATGCATTTCAACTAAAATATCCGACTAGGAGTTAATTAAAAAAGGAGCATAGTAGAAACGTTGTATTGCTAAAATTAATTTTTAGGAGTCTTAGTTTTAGAAGTTGATGCAGTACAGGATGCGCGATCTTAAACATAGATCTATCGATATGCTACCGTATCATTTATGTCGCAAAGCTTAAGTTGTGTGGCTTATCTCTGACAATGAAACACTATTGGTCGATAACTTTTAGGCGTCGTATATGAGATTTGCTAATAGTTTGCTGTTATTATTCTATTTGAATGCTGTGCGTGTGTATTTTTTTCTAGCCACAATTGCCTCTAACATACTCTTTTGCTTTTCGCAGTTTCTGTTCCTTAATTTGCTTGTTCATTATGCTGAATGGCAATTAAGTCAGTTTTAAATCAGTTTTGCAAATTGTTTATATTTTTCATTGCAGCCTATTTTGGTGAACGAGCAAAATAGCGAGATATCTGGATACATACTCTGCTACACCGCATACGGTAATTCTGATGTCATGTGTGTGCAAGTGGCCAGTGATACGCTTTCTACATCACTCAGGTTTGTCTGTTTACGGTGATGCGTATTATTGGCATCATCTCGAATCGTCACCGCTCCTTTCATCACCTGAATCAGAAATCAAAATGTGTGCAAATCGTCGTCTAAAAAGCTTCAATTGTCTCATGGTCAGGACTGCGTTAGGGATAAAAATTTTGGGTAATGGCGGCTTTAGGGTTGGGTTGTATCATGGTTAAGTTAGGGTCATGATTTAGATAGATTTTGACCGTATTTGGTTGAGATATTTAAAGTGTGTAAAATGATCAATTGGACAGAAGATGATTCGCACCCTATAGACTGCACCCATTTGTTCAATTTACATTAGCTATGATTTACAATCTGTGTTTGTCTTCACATTAGTTCATTCGAATTTAAACGGATTGCCTATAACGATGTACGCTTATTTTCAACGGATTGTCTATAATGATGCGGGATTATTTTCATGGACAGAATACATTAATTAATACCACTGGGAAGCAGCGTCAGACTGCAGCGTCACACTTTAAAAAAAGCTTGAGATTTAGGGATTTATTGTGATCAGTCATGTTTTATTTGGGTGTTACTGTCTATCACAAAGTTCGTGGAAGATCAGCAGAGATAGTTTGGAATCTAGAGTTAGGCCTACTAGCGGCTACCCAAACTCCTTCTCCCAAAGCTGAATCATTGATTAAAAAACGCACCAACATAACCGAATTACTCTAACCCTAATCCCAACGAAATAAGCCCTAACCTAATCCTTAGCTTGGCGTAATAAAAAATGGGCTCTACATCTCCCCAAGTAACCCTAACGGACGATTGAAGTCAACGTGTAAGCAGAACTCCGTCTGGCTACTCTTTCTAGACGGGTTTCATAATAGGCTTACATTGATTCTCACAAATCTTCGGTCACGAGCATTATGAAAAGCGCTATACTTTCAATTATGCCGAGTCATAATAACGCGGCAAACATATAGCTAAACTTTCAGTGGACCCCGCCATTTTGGTATTTGTACCGGATAGGACGCCACGTGAAACCTGAGGATTGCTCTCAAGTTTCAAAGACAATGTGGTTTCAATATTTAAGCTTTCTGTGTTTGCAGTGGTCTTCAACCTAACACAACATATACGCTGAACATTCAGGGATTCACAACTCAAGTGACCGATGGGTTTGGACCCGAGTCTCCTTCTATTACAGTGAGAACACTGCAAGACAGTGAGTATAGCCGACCATCTATAGCCCTGTGGTTCTCAAACTTCTTCTTCGGCGATTCCGCTACATTTTTGCTTAATAAAGCGTCGAGTGCCACTGAAAAAGGAGAGGCAAGCATACTGCTTCTCGTGCAGAAGTCACGACGGGTGGGCTGGAGTGGGGGGGGGGGGGGGCGACCCCTTTGTTTCTGATATTAGGCCCTGAAGTGCAATTTAGAAATTGGCGCGATCCACAGTGGCTCGCCTAGCAACGTCGCCGCGGGTCAAAGTGGCTCTTTCAGCAGCGATTCCGCATGCCATATATAAAACGAGATGGCGGGCCACTTTTGGCATGCGGGCAGCACTTTCAGACATGTGCGAATCGACTAGTTGGAATATTTATCAATTTTTTTAAAGTATGGCTTGATCTTACTGCTTCTATTTGAGTATACATGCAATTGTATGTTTCACTGTTGGAACAGCTGCGTCATTGTCATTCATCGTTGGGATCGATGTGACGTCGGGCTCGGATTGGATTCGCATTGCTTGGAGTCCTGTAGCGGAAACGAGCGACTTACAAATACTTGGCTATCAGATCAAATACTGGCATGTCAACGCCAGCCAAGCAAGCGAACGGGACTCAATTACAACAGGTTTACGTATTTTCCATCGGTTACTTTTTCGTTGCCCACCGAGAAACTTTATGAGGACACAGCTTATATTTAACAGTCGAATCTCGACTGCTAAATTGTGAAAACCTAGTTTGGTACCTTAAATTTAGGAGAACTATAAGTAGCAGGGTTTTTTTTTATAGTTTTGCTGAATCTAACACATGTAATTTAGTATACCTTGCTACGATCAAGATTAAAAACTTTGAAATGTTTTTATTATAGTCTAGCTGCCATAAAATATCAGATGCATATTCAATTATCCATTTTAAATCTGTATCTTGTGACACAACTGCTTTTATACTAATTTATGCTGCATTGACAAATTTATTTAGATTTGTTGCAATCTGCTCTCTTTCATTTAACTGGGCCCCTTAAATAAATAAAAAATATATTTATTGTGTATGATAATAATATTTATCATTGCGATATCTTTGTCGGTACATTCTCTCAAACAGGCTATGACGTCATACCGTCTCGTCTAGATTACACCACGGTATCTCTTGGCAAGAACTCCACCAGTGCTACACTAACTGGTCTAACCGCAGATACAGAGTACCTCATAGCTCTGGCAGCGATCATCGGCCCAGGAATTGTTGGAAAGTCGCAATACATAGCAGTGTTCACCCGTAAGTTGATCTTCTAGTACGTACTACTACGCAGCACATATGTGCATACTACTACGCAGCGCATGTGTTTTACTGTACTATTGGTAGATCCATGTATGTGTAATTTTTCCATAACTGCATGTATGTATGCATCGTTGACGTTTCTGTTCATTCTTTATATGAGTCCACGGTTAAACGTGCTACTTTGAACGCAGCTATGAGGCAAGTCAGGCAACATAGCCTTACAGACTGACGTCACGTACTGGCTACATTGGGCTTTTCCAGTTGCAGGTAGCGCTTTTTTGGTCATCTTGGAAATCCATCAGCATAGAATCTTTTCAATGCTTTCTCTGTATATGTTTCTAGACTTGATCTAGCATTCATTGCTGTTGCATTATCCTAGGCATTATCCTAGCCTTAAGTTTAGCCCAATATGCCACGCATGATGCAAATTGTGTGCTTTCTTTGAAAGGGGCGGGCAAAAGTATTCCACATGAAAATGGACTACTGTCGAGTAGGCCTACGTGATTTTGAAAGACTGAGCACTTGCACGACGCCTGTTTTTGAAGGACCAAGCGCAACTTACAGGTATTTTATCATGGCTAAAGTTAACACTGCACTGTTCATTTTGCTTCGTTTCTTTCAGTGTCCAGTTCCATCGCCGCATCAGATACCACCCAGACCGTCTCCGAGCACTATGTCTCAGCCATCCACGCCGAGGTCACAACGACCCAGTGGGTCCCCCTGGGCCTGCCCCTCTGGGCCTTCATCACTCTGCTCGTCGGCTGTACGCTGGCAGGGGTTCTCTTTGTCGCCTTTCTGTCCCTCAACCTGGCTTGGTGCCTCAGGGGGATCGGGCGCTGGAAAGGAAGGAAATGTCGTGGAAGAGATTATGATAATGGTAAGAACATCTTTTTCCATGACTTTTTTGGGCAAGTGTATATTGCAACTTGTTATATCGTTGGAGGCCCTCTGGCAGGGCTGTTAAATACACACGAGTGTCCTTAGCCGCCAGATATTTATTTATTTTGTTGGCGTCAGGAAGGACATCCGATCGCAAGAACTCAACTCCAGCAGTCCTCACCAGGGCACATATGTCTAAATCTGTGTGAAAACGTTGACATTAACAGAATAGACGAAAAAAGGCAGTTAGTTTAGTTTATATATTGTAACTTTCAGGAGCTATATCTATTTAAATCGCCCAGCAGAAATATCGTTGCTCGATTTTAACTGAGTTCATTGGTTTGCTGCCTGCAGCGTCGACTATGGAAGGACTGGTTTTACTTGGTTGTGATTTGCGTTTTACCTCTCTACTGTTTTCGATTGTTTTTTAGATATCAAGTTTTAAATTGTGCACCTTAAAATACTCACGTTTTGTGTTTTGCCTTTTTCACTGACACGTGAAATCTAAACATTTAGACATGACTGTTTATTTTTTCTTTTTTGTAGCCTTCATAGCATTGATGTTTAACCTATTTTATTGTCACTGATAGTGATAATGCGTTTTTCATAATCTATGACGGCGCGTGTTGCAGATACCTTTACCGGCGGGGGTCATGAGAAGGCGGATCAATTAAGCTTAAAGGAACAAGCACAGCTAAGACAAATAGCAGAATTGTTTAGGTAACAGTTATATTAATTCTAGCCTTGGTTCTCATAACAACCGTTTATGTTGTTAAATAATAATAATATATTTATATATATTTTTTTTGCCACTGTGTATGGTATTGTTGAACGCGTATAAACTTGAATACAATATAATGATTATATAAGCCTATAATTGTATTCCGCTATTTTAGCAAGCGCTTTGAAGTTGGCAATTGATTAAATGTTGATATAATTTTTTCGGGATCGGTTTCAATTTATTTAGATTTTATTTCGTATCTCGATTTTTATTCCTTTACTTCGATAATTTAAAAGAAAAATTCAGTTTTGGTGCATCGCTTGCATCCTGTTCACAACTGCATCTCTACATTGAATACAATCTACATTAGGCCTACTGCCACTACACGATACAAGATGAATATTACTGACGTGCCATCGTTCAGCGGCTGTATTCTAGATAATAATTAAGTATTGCACGCAGCATGATGGGAAGCCCTGGGCAATTCAGATCCGTCCCGATTAATATTGTTGTAAATTCTGTGGCTGTGGTTTCAGAAATTTCAATTCAACTTCGCTCAAGCAACCTGAGGTTTTTCAGCCTGAGTCTGTTGAAATGCATCCCGCTGCACGCGAGGATAAAAGCCATCGATATCAAAACAATAGGAATATTTTGCAAAACCGCTAAGTCACGTGAATCTTTCGGGAAATTGCACAAATTCTGAAATCTCTGAAATAAGATACGTCACAGAAAGTTGATCAGCCAGTGCACTACCTGCACTGCAGTAATTGTAAAGATTATTATTTGTGTATATTGCTGACGGATCCTTTATGATGTTGTACAGTACATCATACTCTGGAGGGGGAGGGGAAGGGGGAGGAGGGATCGCCAAAGTGTGATAATTTGTGACAGGGGGATTGAGGTCATAATTGCGTGACGTTATGCTAAATTTTTGCTACTCAGTAGACCTACTAAGACTGTTTTTCGCGAGAAAAACCGAATAGTTTTTTCTAAAGCAAGGATATTGGGGGGGGAGCAGACGCTAGTGTTACTAACTCTGTTGGAGGTCCAAGATTGTGTGACAGTTTGCTGCAAGGGAGGGGGGG
>JAQIWG010001345.1:0-25023 GCA_034695025.1 Chamaedrilus cognettii
GGAGTATCCGTTGGGCGCTGCCTCTCGCTTGTGTACATCGGGCGAATCCTCATAGACCCACGTCTCAGTGACGGCGATAAGGTCTAGATGATTCTCTGTGATGACGTCATGCACGCGCGCCGCTTTGATCATTGCTTAGTTTCTCACCGACAGAAAATACTGTAATACATAAATTTGTATCTAGCATTCAAAGAGGCCGATACAAGAAAATAAAGAATAGAATCAAATCTCCAATAAATCCACCGAGCAGCAAATGTAGTTCACCAGCCTACAGCACTCATTATATTCAATATCACAAATAACACTCAGATCCATATAGGATCATGCTATTGTATAATATACATGTAAAACACTGGTATCGCAATACATTCATTAATATTAAAATAAATACTCATCATCGCCCACCGACGAGGACAATCTTTTCAGCGACGGTCGGCGCCTCAAATGCATCCTCTCCCCCCTCCTCCTCCCCCATCGGCTGCCTGGCGCCCCCCCGCTGCCGCCGCGCCGCTCCCCCGGGCGGGGGGTAGTGCTGCACGCCCTCCTCCAGCATGGCCTCTATCTCGTCCTCGTCCACCTCCTCACTATCCTCGCTCGACAGCTCCCCTCCCTCCGCTTCGTCGTCATCGCCCTCGCTCAGATCGTCGAGGATATCAAACTCGTGCCCGCCCCCGCCCATGCCTTCATCTACGCCCAGAGCTCCCTTGGCAGCCGGTTCAATTTCTTGCTCGCCCGATTCGGTTTCGTCGTCACACGCCTCATCTGGTCGGTCAGCCAAAGTGAGATTCAGGCTGGAGTTGTTGATAGGACTCGCGACAGGAACTCCGCAAGGCTTGACGTCAGTCTCCTCCACTGCTTGTGCATCAATGGCTGGTTCTGATTTACTAACCGCGGGGCAGGGTGTTAAACTTGCCGTGGGGCTCGGGGTTAAGTTGGCCGCAGGGAACGGGGTCAAACTGACCGCGGGGCACAGGGCTAGACTGACTGCAGGACAAGAGTCCAAGCCCATCGCGGAGTACGGGACTAAAACCGCAGGGCACGGGGCTAAACCAACCACCGGGTACGATTCTAAACCAATTGCAGGGCACGGGGCTAAACTGAGAGGACCAGACAGGTCCTCAGTTTTCACCGCAATGCCGACTGGAGACGAAGCCGCAAAACTGTAGTCGCACACTAAATTTGAAATTTCCATTTCTGCCGCACCGTCCGGCAGTGGAGGCTGTGGCGGTAGTGGCACGACGTCGTCGAAGGCCGCCCCCAACAGCTCCTCCGGGTCTAGGAACTGACCGCACGCACTTGTGTCGGCCACTGAGAAGGCGTCGTCGTGTGCATCGAACAACACATCAGAGGGCACCAGGAACTGATCGCCGACCACCTGCTGCTGCTCCACCACCGATTGAAACACTTCGGCCCCAGCCACACTCACACCGATAAACCCGCCTGCTTCTTGATACGTTCCGCCAATGAACGCCTTCGTATCCTGCGTCGTCTGGTAGGCTGCTTCAGTATCAACCAGGTGATACCCAGGGTGCAGAGTAGCAGGCGCAGCACGGCCTGTGTCGGTGCAGTACTCTGCTGATGATGTTGTGCTGCGCGAGTGTCGTCGAGAGGAGCGACCTTCGCCTGACGATCGACTCGATCGCTGCGAGCGATGTCGCTCGCGTCTCTCCTCCCGTGTTTCATTCCTCTCACTCGGATGTCTTTCCTTTTGTTTATGCTCCCTTCCATCTTCTTGTTTAATATCTTCTTGCCTGTGCTGTTGTTGGTGTTCTTGCCTGTCCTTCTGCCTGTGTTCATGCCTGTGCTCTGGCCTGCCCTCTTGCCTGTGCTCCCTCCTGTGCTCTCGACTGTGTTGCCGCTTGTGTTCCCGACTATGCCTCCGTAGCCGCTTTGACTCTGCATCATCAGCATCTGTAAGCACCTCCCCCGCTCCTCCATATACCTCCCTCTCTTCCCCAATCACTTCCCCCTCCTCACCAAACACCTCCCCCTCCTCATAGTCGACCCCACCTGCCACCACAGCCCCACTACTGCGCCCTAAATCCTCCCAGAGCAAGACCTCATCCGAATGCCCAACGCCCTCCCAAACCTCAATATTATCCCCGCCACCTGCACCACTCGTAATCCCATCCCTAGCACTGATTAATCTCGCAGTCGCTCCACACAGCCCGTACCCTCGTCCATCTCTCATATTTTCACTGTCTCCATGCTCGTTACCCTTGGAGGTTCCTTGCGAGAGCTGAACTGGCGATGGAGCAAAGACGTCGGATGGCGCACAAAATCGCTTGGCGGCCGGTTCACCACACGCGTCCGCTTCCTCATCTGAAATCGGCTCAAACCGATTCACAGACGGCTCAAATTTATTCACAGCCGGTTCACACGTAGGCTGAATCGACTCCAGCAGCTTTTGAGTCGGCTCAATCTTAATCAGAGCCAGCTCAAAATGATTTAGAGCTGGCTCTGTGTGGTTGATAGTCGTTCGACTTTCAACTCCTTCTCGGTAATTGTTCAAAGAGCCGACTATCTCTTTAGCTTTCACAGGGGCAGGCGATGATTTTGTCTTCCTTGGCGCGAGCAGCGCCTGTGCCCTCGACAGTGCAAACGTAACCTGAGCCCCCACTGAAGTCTCTTTTGAAGCACTCAGCGAGTCTGGAGCCCCAGCAGGCTTGAGCGGGGGGATTTGAGCCCCCTTCTCAGCCCCGCCAGCAGAAGAGGTTGAATCACGCCTGGGCGTGAGGGGGAGGAAGGGGGAGGGGGTGGTGGTGTTGAATAGATCCTCGAGGGAGGGCAGGGGGGGTAGAGTGTCGCGGTTCATGGCAACCTCTGCAACAGGCACAGAGTAAGTACCGTTCAACGCAGTTCAGCGCCTAGTGGAGGTGACATTATTTTTAGAGCTAGTGAAGCCGAATATAAATTTCCGAATTTGTTACTGCTACTACGACCATTAGCGCTATCAACTCATTCTTTCTTCTCTAATCGCCGTGTGTTTAAAGCTGTTTTGCCATAGCATTCAATTTCAGTTTAATTTTGTAGTATTTTTTCAAACTTTAACTATGGTACAGTTTCCAGTCTTGTATTACTTACTACAATTTACATCTATTATCCATTAATGACGGAAGGTGGGGGCACTGGGGAGGGGGATTGACGGGATCTTTCAATTTTCTCCGTGATCCACACAACGTATCTTGAGAGCATGGGTATGGTCCATTTCATTGCTCCCCCCACTCTATAGCGACATCATATCCCGTAAGGGCTCCCCCTTCTGACGGTCTACTCGGGTCACTACAGCGACTATCTTTTATTGCTTTGCCTATTTACATGGTCGAGCATTTTGCATACGGTCCTGCTCCTTTTAGCCGCGTTACGCTTTCACAAATTTATGTATAGATATCTGACCTCTGTCTTAATTACTTAAAATTAAATCTTAGTGTAATTTATACAGAGCATGCTACCCAAACCACGCACGCTGTTATCTGTAAAACAAAATAATGCTTCGCAACAAAACTCTGAACTTCTGTGCATAGCCTGGGGTGAGGGCTATATCGTTGCTGCACAAATCGTCTACTGTCACATTGGTTCATTTCGTCAACTTCAAAATTTGATATATCTAACCCTATCCACCAAAAATCAAACTAAGCCTTGACCCTAACATAGCCCTCACTTGCTAACCATAACGCAGCCCTAATCCTAAAATAATTGAGGTTAATTAATTAGGTTGGCAACGATTAATGCATCATGATTTCTGGCGCAGTCGACAAAACAAGTGGCGATTGGCGCTGATCCCAAAACTTTGAACTCCAACGCCTGTATATGAGTCAAAGGACGAATGACGACAGAAGTGCATTGCTCAAGTGGACCAGGGGAGGGATGAACCGTGTCGCATCATTCCCTCGACCGGCGCAATCAACAACGCACCTCCGATTAATCATTTTTAAGAATCTAGTGAGCAGCTTTGTTTTCCATTCTTGAGCATGACCTGATGTTAAAAATGCCACATTAGTTTAATTATCTATTTCTTCGCAATTAATTCTATTTTTTATTGAAACATGCCCTTACCCACTGGTTTTCTGCGTCACTGATGGCGTCTTTTGACGCATGTTTAACCCAAACTAGTTATCTTTATTCTTAGTGATTGATATTAAGCCGAATTTAAGCGATTAGAATCTATGGTATTATTTAAGCACATTACTATGCCTTGAACTAAATTTTTCACAAATTTTGAACAACTTTAATTGTGTCATTACTTTACTATACAATGTTTGCATGAGTTAAATTAAAATTTATAATTGCTGCACGCCATAATAAATACCGGTATATAATTAGATGAAAATCTCACAAAACCAACAAATTATAATCAACCGTACCTTAGAAATCAAATCATCAAAACTTACTGATCTATTTCAAATGCTCGTTTCTGTCTTTGGCTACAGTATCATAGATCCGGGTTAGCATTACGGTAAACAGCGGAAATGTTACCACCCTAACTGGGTTCCACCCTGACTAAGCCTATATGACGCTTGCGCAAAACGCCGCTCCTTTGATGAAGGTGGGGCGCTGCCTCCCTGCCAGCCCTGCGTGCCAGGAGTCTAATAAACGAGATTGCAACAACCCCAAAGCTAGCACGCAGTCCAACAGGGGAAGGGGCGCCACCAAATGTGAGTTAGGTAACCGAACAAAGCTTTACTGTAAAAGATTAATTATCATTGCGGACCTCAGAAATTTGCGATCACAATACGGCGTACAAAAATGACAATTTTAGTATTCTTCGCAAATCGCAATATAATTATTATGTGTAAGTTCGAGAAATATTTCCAATATTTCTCGTAGCTATGGCGAAACGTGACTTCAATATTTTTGTAAAAATTCTCTGCCCAATTTAGCGCAATTTTCACTTGTTTTGCACCTTTATGGAAATTTGCATCAAACAATCAATAATACATTACTGCATTGCTGCATTGCTCAAAATAAAATCTAATGGCTGAAAAATGACAAACAAATACACGTAATGTTGACGTTGATTATTCAACGACATGCGACACGCGCAAAATTATTCTTTTTTTCGTACAATAAGCTCTTTTGTGGCAATTTTCATAAAATTCAGCAATGATTTCTGCAATGTTTTGTCGTGTATTTTTGAAGTCTCCATTCAGTAATTATGCTAATAAGGCGGAAGTACTAATTTGGATTAAAGTTAACAACCAAGAACTAAGAAAGATATTGAATCTGTGCATTGAACGACTAGAAAGGATAGCCAAAATGTCCCGCCCCTTTGCTGCCTATATGTAAAATAAGTGTTGTTGATAAATTAGTAAAGAATGCTTTCGATTGAAATGAATAGAGTAGGCCTATACCTTGTTTTTAAGTAATGAGTCTTGTCAGAAAAATATTGTATGGGATAAGGGCTCAATCCTACAACATAATAATTTTGACGGTGGTGTCTTTGTTTCACTCTAGCATATGCCAATTTCCTTGATAAGTTTGGACCAGCGATCTATCATAATCGTTTAATTTATGAATATAGATTGGTGCAGACCCGTAAGTCTGCCCCCTGTCTCATATCGCGAGATAATTCGTAGGGGTACCTGCTCGTGAAACAAAGTCAGTGAGTGGGGGATGGAGCGTCACCCACCAAAGATGCTGAACGAAATGAAAATTAGCGTACTTATTAAATTGTAGGCCTAGGCCTACATGTACACAGCTGATCAGTGTGTTGTGAGTTACAGCCTAGGCGTATACATGTAGATTGGATATAGCTGATGAGCCCTAGCAGGCTAGACCACAGGGGCTAGACTGCCAAAAAGAATTTTGTAATTTATTTTGAGAAACGGTTATAGGAAACTAAGGAATTTATTGTGGGAAACTGTATGTAGGCTACTGATTTTGAGTGTATGACCGCATGTAGAGAGGTAGACCTATAATGACAATATAAATATTTTATTATTAATCTTTAAATTATGGCAAGCGCATGCTAATTTTTTTATCAGTTGGATGACAATGATTGTTGACGTGTATATATTTTGTTTCAGTATTTCTAGATTTAAGGAAAAAACTCAGAAGACAATGGAAGAGCGCAGCGCTGAGACGAAGGTATATTGGAGCCAGAACTTTCTTGAAGCGATTATCTTACACAAGTCAAGGCTTTCTTTGATGTTCTTGTCGTTTCATTCCTGAAATCCTGTTGGAAAATGGTCCGGATTGTTCGTGGATGTGCAATTTTTAAAGTCTAAATCTTTCAATCACTCCCTTGTTTTCAACTTTAGGGGGGAATTTAAATTTTGGGAGATATGCACGCTAAGTCCGTATCTGAACCTGGCGAGATTTTCACCCTTTTTTCGGAATTCCGCACCTTAGCGTGAGCACTGGTTCGGTTTATGTTTATTGATAACTTGGTAAGTGGAGCTTGCCGTGCTGGCCAGGTGTTCAACGACCCTATCCATGGACACATAGAGCTGCACCCGCTCTGCATCCGCATCATCGACACGCCTCAGTTCCAGCGCCTGCGTCACATCAAGCAGCTCGGCGCCAGTTACTTTGTCTTCCCCGGCGCCTCACACAACAGATTCGAACACTCACTCGGGTCCGTGCGCTTCTCTCTTTAGCGGCGCAGAATCTTTTCGCTCAAAATTTGCAGCAACTGATACGGAAATTGCGAACACTCTAGTTGCGTACGGTATGCTACGCCCTGCAAGCTGGGGAACAAAGATTTGGCTTGCAGCTCGGAGCTCCCCGGGCGAGTCATAAAAGTCGACTAAAGAAGGCTTCGTGATGATCCTCTTACACGGAATCGGGCTGTAATATTCTTTGTTGCTATACGCGGTTCTTATACCGCAAATTCCCCCTTCCTATCGTATGCGATGTAGATCCGTAATAGTAAATTGAAACAAATATTTTAATTCATGAAGTTTTCTTTCACTTCTATTTTATGTTTTTTAACTGCAGCCATCCGCATTTAATTGAAACCAACAACGCATCCATCAACAGGGCGTCACTAGGCCACGCGTGCAGTTGAAGAGATAAGTGTTGCGCGAGTTAGTGGATGATTGTGGTGCAGGGTGGGACACTTGGCCGGAGAGCTCGTGCGTCAGCTGCGCCAGCGCCAGAACGAGGATCTCCGCATCACCGATAAGGACGTGCTCTGTGTCCAGATTGCTGGGCTCTGCCACGACCTCGGTAAAGATTTGTCACCTACTTGATTGTCATGCGCATAGTTGGATTGATTCGTGTAGTGAATGTATTTTTTCAGGAAGCTGTCATGTTGTTCAATTCTCAATACAGCTACTACAGAGACGTTTGACTGGATGAATTAGTTGTTTATGATGTTAAATATCATCCGATATTTCGTGCTTTGACAATCTTTAGAAGACGATTTTGCAATAGTAGAAGCTCTTAAATTTAAGTCTGCTGCACTTCTACCGCACCCTACGATTCAAGCAAGTGATGCTTTTTCCATCTCAGTTTGCGTGAAATATTTTTTGTGCAGTCCAAGTGCATTATACATACATACATACATACTCAGTAATGTATGTGCTAAATTTTGCTGTGTGTGTGAATGCAAGCCCCTCTGGAAGGAAAGAATGTCAGTGAACTGTTATTTGCAATCATATTCATTTTAAGGCTGGTCTTCATCATTCTATTGTATAGCATACATGCTCGTTTGTGTATCCAGGTCACGGTCCATTCTCACACATGTTTGACGCTAAGTTCATTCCTCGCATCGGTGGCGACCCCAAGTGGCAGGTGAGAATATTTGATGTACGGTACCGGTACTAATATCTTATAAACAGAAACTTGCTAGATAGGAACGATTTAAAATTAAATATGGAAGCTTAATTCAAATTTCAATTGGCTGCGAAAGATTGCATTTATGAGGTTTTTTAACGCATAATTAATTTTTTCCTGAGGCGTTATTTTGTGATGCGGAGTATTTGGTTTTGTGGAACTATGCTAAATGACATTGTTGTAATTGAGTGTGCATCAGTTTGGTGAATATGAGCATGAGGCTGAGTCTGTCTGTTGCATGTGAGCCTGAGTCTGTTGGATGTGAGCCTAAACTTGAGGGTGTTTGGTGCATGTGAGTCTGAGCTTGCGACTGTGCGTTGGTTGCAACCCTGAACTTGAATCTTTTTGTTGGATGTGAGCCTGAACTTGAGTCTGTTTGATGCATGTGAGCCTGAACTTAAGTCTGCTTGGTATATGTGAGCCTGAGCCTGAGTGTGTTTGATGCATGTGAGCCTGAACTTAAGTCTGCTTGGTATATGTGAGCCTGAGTGTGTTTGTGGATGTGAGCATGAGGACGCGTCGCTGGCCATGTTTGATGAGCTGGTGAGAGAGAACGGCCTTGAGGCAGAGTTCCTGCACTACTGCCTCACGTCCACAGACCTCACCTTCATCAAGGAACAGATCGGCGGCCCACTGGACAGCAACAGCACCCACGTAACCAACTCTAACACTACACGGTGGATTCAAAAAATAGCTTCACACACCTTTCACTCGCTGTAGCCTATGCAGTGTGAGACTTAGGTACAGGGTGCACGACGAGAACATTTAGAGCCTTATGTCTTTTAATAATAGTTGACAATAGAGACTTTTCTATGGACGACAGGTACTTGGCAAAACCATATCATGATAACTTAGTCCTTAGTCGTGATCCTGACATTAGTGAGTTAACAACATCACGTATTATTTTAGATTTGATATTGTGCAATAATCATTCATTGTATCACTGCTGAATCTTAGTGCGTTCAAATGCAAAATTATGACCCATTCAAATGTTAATTTTTTTGGATACGTGCAGGATTGGCCGTACAAAGGACGTACTGAAGACAAGGGGTTCTTGTACGAGGTAGAAATTTATGGTCTCTTTCAATTGGTATTAAAGTTAAAGCCTAGGTATTGTATATTTTTATACCATTTCTTGTTAGATCATTGTATGTACAGTTTTTTGATCATTTAATTATATTTTATGATTATTATATTGCAGCATATCAATTACTGTTTAGGCATGGCTTTTATTCAGCTCGGTGGTGAACAGTATTCTACATGCTGGTAGTGCTCTGTTTCTCTGACACTGCTACATTGCTGACACTAGAGTGGTCACTTGTTTGGCTAAAATCATCTGGATTGTAAAGTGTCCTAGAATTTTCATTGGCTTTATCGATGCTACAGCAATTTAGTCTGCGTTTTATTTCTATTGTTGTTATTATTGCCTAAGAGTATTGTGTGCTGATCGCACACAGGTTGTCGCGAACAAGCGCAACGGCATAGACGTCGACAAGTGGGACTACTTTGCTCGCGACTGTCACCATCTGGGCATCAGAAGCAACTTTGACCATCTGCGCTTCATGAAGTTTGCGCGCGTCCTGAAGGTGGACGGACGCCTTCAGATATGCAGCAGGGACAAAGTAAAAAACAGCATATTTACTAGTAGGGTCTCTTCTACCTCGTACAAGAACCCCTTGTCTTCAGCACGTCCTTTGTACGGCCAATCCTGCACGTATCGAAAAAAATTAACATTTGAATGGGTCATAATTTTGCATTTGAACGCACTAAGATACAGCAGTGATACAATGAATGATTATCAGTAGGGCGCAGATTGTTTGTAGCCTATGGCATATTTACAACGCTAAGTAAGGCGCAGACTGGGTAGACCCGACAGCGTTTTTACAATGCTATGTAGAGTTCAGATTAGATGGATCGATAACATATTCACGAAGCTGAGTAGGATGCAGAAAACAACCATCTATAATTAATTGAGCCGCAGCCAGAACACTGGCGCTTATCTTTATCCCTAAACCTAGTGAAAACATTTTTGGGCGTGACTAATTTTAGATTTTTGCATGCAGAACTTAGTTATTGTACTGAATAAGCTAGCCATTGCAATAATCTCTGATACCAAGTAAACAAAATCATGTAAGCTACTTACCCTTAGTCTAGGTTCTAAACTAACCCCAAAGATGAGTTAAGTTAGCCGATGTTATATAGGGAGTATGCAGAAATTGATATGACTGCGTGATTGATGTGTTGCGTGTGTAGGAGGTCGGTAATGTGTACGACATGTTCTACACGCGCAACACGCTGCACCGACGCGCCTATCAGCACAAGACTTGCACCGTCATTGAGGAAATGTAAGCCTCCCCACCATCCAAGCCATAAAATGTTTGTCGTTGAATTTATTATTTATTCTTGCTGCTGGTCTGCCTGTGTGAGGAAAAAAAGTGTTTTGTGAGATATTTTATGTTAAATGTGGTTCTTCTGCTGTCAGGATAGTGGAAGCGCTGGTGATGGCAGATCAAGTCCTCACCTTTCCCGGCACTAACGGGTGCGTTCCAAGTACCGTATTGTTGGTCAAGTCTGAAGCGTAATGCATTTGTCTATTGATCAAACGGCACTAGGGTATGTGACTATGTAATTCAGCTCTGAGCTTTTTTACAACCGCATCTTGATCTGATCACTGTCAATTTGTAATTTACAGAAACCACGGCTTTGTACATTTAAAGCTGCACATTTTCTATATTGTCGTATTGTTATATTTGGAAAATTTTACTGCGGCACACACGGACTGTTCGAGTGCCAGATTTGGCGCTGCAGCTCAGATTAAGGCCTGTGACTTGTGCAGTGTTGCTGTTGCTGAGCGCAGGTGATGAGGCTTTTCTGGATCATTCACAACTCGAAGGCCCGTGTGATTGAAGCAGTATTTATTGTTGGTACAGAGCGCTGGTGAAGCTCTCCGACGCCATCTACGACATGAAGGCGTACACGCAGGCCACGGACCACGTCTACCACCAGATACGCCATTCCCTCGACCCCCGCCTCGCTTGCGCCCGAGCCCTGCTGGAGCGCATCGAGCGGCGGGAGCTCTACAAGTGCATCGGACAGTCACGCCCCTCCGACAAGAATCACAAGCTACAGCGCAACGTGAGCGGGGCTGGCGCTAGACGCTTTGTCTGTGGAGGCTTTCTATTGATCGACGCATTGAATGACGTCACAGACGACTTGCAATGAGTTTCAGGCCACGCTCTCAATCGAATCCTCGAGAATCTTACACTAATTTATATAGAAGATTTAAAACTGATTTAAATAGTATTCCCAAAACAGCGGCTGTGTCGGGTTGAAATACTAGATTGGTTGCTGCTAAGGTCATGTTGACCGGTGTGGTGGCTTTATTCGAGGCGATTATAGAGGTTATGTGAACATTGGCGCACACTGTATAGCATGCACGCATTATCTTATTCAATATCTTCCAATATTATATATGAACACGGATGATAATTAATAATGACAACCTTACAGAAAAAGCTATTTTAAGCTGGTATTAATTCGTAGCTTTGTGTTCGAAGCATCTCAAAACTGATTTGGCCACACCCTTAACTTCCTTGTATGCTTCTTAGTTATAGAAAAGCCAATTAACACTAGAGGTACTGATGGATCCTCTTTTAGTTGTTCCTTGTTCCTGTGTGTGGCGTTCGTGTAGAAAGATGAGATAAAGATAGCTCATGACATCGCGGCGTGTTCGAGTGAAGCTGGAGCGGGGACCTTGGACGCGTCCAACCTTGTCGTGCAGGTTTGCTTTGTTGGACTAACCTTTGATACTCGGCTTGTTCGTGTTCTGGTTTTCTTATGTAGAATTTATATCATTGGATGTTTAGTGAACGAGTGGAGAGAATGTAATTATATTTATATTGCTTGCTTCAGAATATTTAGTTCCTATTTACAACCTTGTGCGTCAATTATTCTCTGCACAATGAGTTCGCATCGACGTGTACACAACATTGTACTTATTTCTGTGTTATATATTAAAATTAGTAAACTTACTGGATGGCATTATTGGTCATGAATTGTGCTGGTAAACAGTGGGTCTATTTCGTACTGTTTTTCTGGGTTTCTTATAGCTGCAGACAGTACAGAAGTACTCGCCCAAGATCCACTGATACCTTTGCCGCAATATGCGAACGTTGCGCGTTGTATATATCACAATTAATTCTGTAGATCATCAGTTATGATTACGGGAAGAAGGAGAAGAACCCTGTGGACCAGGTTCGCTTCTACTCCAAAGCAAACCCGACCCAGGCAATCGAGATACGCAGGAGTGAGGTGAGAGGGCTTTGTTGTATACTATTAGTGATTGATTCGGGATACACCGGCTGCTTATTTTTGCTTATTAGAATGAGATCTAAAAATGTGTTGTGAAAATTTCTATTGTAACAATAGAACGGTGCAGAATGTTATTTGATTTTTTAGATTGCATTAATCATTAATAACGTTCCATTTCCGCTAGTTGAAGCGCATCTATTGCTTGCATCCTCTGTTATCTGATATCATTTTGTGCGTGGCGTGGTTATCTGATATCATGTTGTGCGTGGTGTGGTTATCTGATATCATGTTGTGCGTGGTGTGGTTATCTGATATCATGTTGTGCGTGGTGTGGTTATCTGATGTCATGTTGTGCATGGTGTGGTTATGGGCTCGCATTGCATAGATGAATATTGTAAAAGTTATAAATGATATAAATATGACTGGCACGTACAGGTGTCGCACATGTTGCCGGACACGTTCTCGGAGCAGTTCATACGCGTCTACAGCAAGGATCGCACGCCAGACAAGGTGAAGCTGGTCCACGACTGCTTCGAACAGTTCTGCAAGATCAACGGCTACATGCCACCCAAGGTAGCCATCGCTTCAGCCAATCAAAATTCTAGACAAGTTTACATCATCCTGTCCAATCACTATCAGAATTCTAGTCTTTGTTTTGTATTTATTGCATTTAATGTCATTCTAATTTTTTACTGGTAGGATTCCTTTGAACAATGTTTGCATTGAAATAATTATCACTGACAATATAATAAGTATCACTGACAATATAATAAGTATCACTGACAATATAATAATTGTCACTGACAATATAATAAATATAATAATGGTCATTTTTGACACCCATTCCAAGGCGGTACGGGCAGGCCGGTAACGCCGTGTCAACACTAGACATGTTTGTATTGGAGCTGGGTTTTTACGACCGGATGCCCTTCTTGTCGCCAACCAGAATAATAAATTACCCTGGACGATGATAATTATCAGCTAGCGACACTTGCGTGTGCCACAGCATGCACAAGGCATGCTTCAGCATGCTGAAGGGCCTGTAACGCATGGTTTCATAGTTGCCGGCGCCGGGACTTAACCAAGATCTCTGAACTCTCTGTCCAACGCCTTGGCCACTACACCACAGCGTCTCGCCCATTCGTTGTTTATTGATGCTGCAGTTTTGCCTGATGTTAGTTATTTATGACGTCGCAGTTTTTTGTTGCTCTTTGTTACAAACTTGAGGTGAAATTTAACGTTTGCGCTGGTCTTATTTTCATTTTATATTATCGCATTTGTTTTGTTTCGTCTAATTTTTCTCTGCGCCCAGGGAGGGGACCCCGGGACGATGGAGCTCTCTCCGGTGAAGGACACCAGCGCCTCCAAGCGCCCGTGCTCCGCGCTGCAGAACCAAGCCGATGAACTACCCTCTCCCCCTCAGGGCAAACAGCGCCGACTTTAACCACCCTTCACCCCTCAGGGGAAGGAGGGTTGGCGCATCTCACAACTTTTGTCAGGGCAGGCAGCAACGTGTAGTTTCGAAGTGGATCGGATACTGAAAGTGTCATCTGTTGGAATTGGTTACGAGTCAATCAAACGTGAAACTGCACTCAAGGACAAACCATCCTGGAAATATTTTTTACAACTTTAGGTTGATAATTATTTTAGTTTATTTCGCATTTTACGTTCATAATAATTATTTTATTTTGCAACTTCTCCGAAGAAGTCTTCATTGATGTAAGATGGTGCTCTGAGATGAAACACTGCACTGCTGGCTGAACGTACTGCCAGAGCACAGTAAGCCGTCGATGGCTTGATGTAACTTTTAATGAGAACCTTTTTTAGTCAAGTTACAGTTAACTTTTAGTCAAGTACAGTGCAATGTTCTCATTACTCGCAGCACAGGATGTACAGTGTACACGTAATGTACTATGCCTGTATTCTAGGAAATGTTTAACGAAGCGAGTTTTAGAATTAATGAATATATATGCCTTTAATCAATCTCATTCAATCTCAATCTCATGATCAATCTCATCATTATCAGTCTACAATGATGCCTTCTTTGTTTATTGTGGATATGTGAACGTAGTTGTATTTCAACTTGTTGCTTTTGTTATATCCGACATTTCTAGTAGATGCGCTCTTGAACACTGTTACAAATGTTTTATTTGTCATTGTTTGTGAGGTTTTCTTTCAGAACTTGTTTTATTGACTGAGAGCATACTCTGCATTGTTATGGGTGTGCTTTGCATTCAGGTATTATTGGACAGTGGAGTACACGTTGATGTGGAAAGCATATTTGAAAGCTTCGGTTAAAATTTTGGATTAGTAATAATGTATCTTAACATGAGCTTCACGCGCTTCAAACTCAGACACTATTTCCCATGCCCCCTCCCCCTCTCCTCCGGTCGTGACATTCTTAGGCAGACGATTTTGACTGTTATAGTTTTTGTTGTTTGCATATGTTGTTTGTTGTTGTTATCGTTACAGAAGTCATTCATTCTCTCACACCTAAATCATATCCTACATACACTCTGGATGAATAAATGTTGCTATGCTGTGTAAGATTCTCCATATTTCAGTTGTTCATTTATTCCGACCAGTTGTAATAGGTTTGAATAAGTTAGATAATTATCTAATTACGTAGTCTAATGAAGCAAATTCTTTAGGACAAGAGTTTAATTCAAATTTAACAGAATGCAGAGCAGTGAAATCTTAAAGCAGTGAAGCTGTACGTCGTGTGACGCTGTCAACCGCACTCATGAGTAAAAAGCAACAGCCCTATGCTAAGTAATTCAGTTTTATTAAACTTAATGCTTTCAATATCAATAAAATATAGACCTCTATTAATTTCTAGTAGGCTTCTGGTTTCCGGCGTGCTCATGTTCACAAGCAGATATTTGTCTAACATGCCAATAGGTCGTCATGATTTAGTTTCAGATCATTAATAGTTGCACAAATTCAAGAAACAGAAAGCAAAGAATTAAATGCAATGCAAACAAGTGCGCAAGTCAATGAAAAACTGCATTAAACTTCAGAGCACTGATTCAACACACCGAACCGCGAAACCTCCACTCAACCAAAAGAGTAATGCCACACCAGTTTACGAAACAGAGTGTAGAAATTTCCATGATCTATTATTTTTTTAGCCTCAAAGGAAATAGAACCAACCTCGGGCCTCTGACAATAATTACTGTTAGAAGCACGCATGACAAATATTTGTGGGAGACGAGATGTGAAGCGGAATAAAGGCAAAATATCTGCCAGCTTGCGAGTCAATATCAGGATATGTCTCATGTGCGCGGTGAGCAGATAATATTCTTGGATTCAACGCCAACCGTGCAAACTTGAATATATTAAATTTGAGTTTAAAATTTGCTCGTCAAAAAATGCTACTTATTTTCATGTGTAACGACAACACAAGACCGTTTAATAATGCAACTACCAGCAAAACCGTTTCACAAGCCTAGTTCAAAAAATGCACTCAATTATACAATAAAACCGCAGACTAATCAATGCAACATGCCAAATATAGGCCTACGACTAAACAAAATCTCTTATGTTATATCGAATCCATCAAACCAGTCTACAAGTTACAATTCTGACACGGTTACTACAGATGACTGTTTTACAGCGCAGTCGGCAGAAAGGCTAGAATAGATAAAAATACAACTGAGACAACAATCCAGTCATCAAAATTTGCTACACATCCCTGTGTCGATATAGTATTTGAAAAGATTTGTAATTCATTCGGTTTTAATTCTAGAATAGTTCATAACACGCCGTTAGTACATCAACCTCTCATACAACAAAATCAAACTCAGTTTGGGTTCAAGATTCAAAGCTTGTACTGCAAAAATATCAGAATTAATCTCAGAGATCAATTCTTTTTTAATAACTTGTATATCTGAACTACTGCACGTATCATTTACTTTCATTTCTACATATTATTATCAGAGCTCACACTATTACGATGCATGGCACAAAAGCGAACCCGTAACTAGACCGGCTCAGAAGTTAACTTGCCCTCGACGCATACTTGCTGAATCAGATTTTAGGATTAGCTAAGTCCAGCTCAGACACGAGTCAAGTCCAGCTCATCAAAGAGTCAAATCTAGCTCATTAAGGAGTCACTCCAGGTCAGACAGGAGTCAAGTCCAGCTCATCAATGATCCACATCAGGCTCAAACATGAGTCAAACTTAGTTCAGAAGCGCACCGTCGTCAGATCCCCGATGGTGAACTGACGACGTACGACCGCTCTGACGTCACCGGTGCCGACAAGCGTCGCATGACTGCGACTGAGCGCGTACTGGATACGTCGCAGGTTCGACTCGTCGTACACAGAGTACGCAGCGTTGGCGCGCGTGAACGGCTCTGCAACGTTGGCCAGTTGTAGCAGCTGAACAAAAACTCGGCGAAAACCAGTGCTAAAAGTACATGATAAATAGTTGTAGCGATAAGTGTGCCTCATAAATGTGTCACACTGATATCATGGATATATATAGAAGACGATAAGTGGATCACATGGAGACACAATCGGATGTTTTCTGAATCCAAATCATATTCTCACTCAACGTTATATTAAAGAGTGCTGCTAAAATACCTTTGGTTTATTAATAAGTAAAACCTAAAACTTATAGGGCATAAAAGTTTTGTCATCTCAAATTTTTTTGTAATAGTACATGCTACAAATAATTACCATATAATATAGGAACAGCACAATATGCAATAAACAAAGCAATGAACAGTATGCATCAGAAGGTATCGCTTGATTGAACAACATGATACATAGATTGACTGACTGAAGGAAGGATGGCAGGGCGCGGATACCTTCGATGCAGATGTACTTCCACTGAGTGGATGCCGTGTATCTGTTAGGGGTCCTCACTTCCTCACTCATTCTCAGCTCGTGCGCGGGCACCAGCCTTCCCAGACGCACCGACATGCCGTGTGTCTGGAACCTACCGACACACGACAATGGCTCCTTTTGGTTTTTGGGAGGCTAAGACCGTGTGTAGTAACGAAGACTATCACAGTCCAGTTCAGAGCCTCGAGGCCAGCCCAGAATCGCTCCACTTTCTTTAGTCACCTTTTGCAACTCGCCAGGAGAGATTTGGGCTGTAAGTTAATTCTTTGTTCCCCGGCTTGCAGGGAAGTTACACACAACAAATATGATAGTCAACGATGAATATGACATCACAACAAGATATCCATCGCAATGTCAAATATGAGCAGCACAAACACACAACTGGCAAGCACAATGAGAGAACTCATTCAACAATTGGTTTCAGTTCATTGCCATCACGACGCCTTAGATGTACACACGCAGCGCTCCTGGCCAGATGCAGCTTGAGAACCTAAATAATTGCAAAGGTCCAGGCCAAACTCACTTAAAACCAAAACAAGATATAACATGGAACTCCAGTGCTGCCACAGCACTAGATCTGAAATACTTATAAAGTCTTGCTAAGTAGGCCTACTTCCTTGAAACTTAAAAGAAGCAACAAAAGAAGTTTAATCCAAGAAGACCGGAGGGCTCACTGAAATGAGCGGAAGTAGTGGAGGAACCCAGTGAAGAGCTGCGCGATGGACTGAGAGTTGGGCGAGGCATAGGGGGGGAGGGGCGGTGTATGCGTGAGGGTGGTGATGTCATGACCAGAGTTAAACCTCTCCTGTATGCACACAGCACTGCAGACTGACATACTGCCCATGCATCAGCCTGTACACTAGATTAACCATGAAACTAACAATAGAAGTAGCATTGATTAACACTAATTAACTAATTAATGGCAGCAACCACAAACTAGAAGTGGACAGCATTTATAAATCTGTTGACATCCGAAACAAAGAAGTGATATACATTCTTGATGCATGCATATGGACAAAAATCTCAACTCCCAAAGCATAAATATTTACTCTCCATCACTAGGAGAAATACTAGCGTAGCTGAATAGCAAACTTTAATCATTTAAGAACAAAGATACTCTACAGCAACAAACATATCTAACATGTAACGCACAGGTATGTAATAGATATAGGTAACTACAGTTAAACCCTAGATACTTACGGGATAGAGAACTTGCAGACTCGGCAGCACGGGCTGACTGCAGCCACCTGGAGACAACAACCTAACTTCTTATTCATTGTCCTTCTTTTAAAATTATTCAACAGTCACTAAATCTGATTGAACAAGCCAGGTTGATCTACTGTATAGCGTATCTCTATCTCAACTGTCAACCCTGGAACATAAACACCACGGCTATTCAAAATTCTAAGTGCTAAATGGTATTACTAAAATTAGATTCAAGTGTTCTACAAATGCGAGTCACAAATTTAAATGAATCAAAACTAGCAACAAGAAGACGACTACTGAAACTGTAGGCAGTGAGTGTAGCAGCACGAGTGTGCAATAGCAAGCAGCAGTAGTGATCAATACCTTATGCAGTGAAGCAGCATGTATGAGTATGAAGTAGCGATAAGAAGAACAAGAAGAAGACTACTGACACTGCAGGTAGTGTAGTAGCATGAGGGTGAGTGAGTAGGAGGAAAGCGTTCCCTCGCTCGCGTTGTTGATGCTCTGCACGCTCGCCCAGTGCTTGACGTACACCGCCAGGGGCGCCACCCTTGTATCCACTGCACCATCAAACATCAGCTGCACCACTACACTCACCCACCCTCACTCACTCAGTTTGGAGCGTTGGATTCCCCAAAATTAGGCGCAGCGAAAGTTTCCCTGCTAAGAAAACTAAAACACAAAATTTAGAAGTGAAAATTGGACTTTGTGGATGCAATTTATAGAAACACTTCCGGGCTTTGAAAAAATTACCATTAAAGCAAGATAAATAAAGTTTGAAAAGAGATAATACACATAAAAAGCCTTGGAAAACGAGTACTTCAAGTGCCCATGGGGCTGTGAAGCAGACTAAATATAAGGCGAAGGCAGTGAAGCAGACTTACGGCTCGAGTACGCGCTCAGCAGGTGGGTGTTGCGGATACCGACAGAATTGTTGACGTTAAGATCACAACAAACGCCACTGGAAGCGCAAAAATTCAGCGAGTGTTCATTGTGCAAAATTATAATACAGCAGACGTAAAATGTTAGATTAACTTTTGCTGTGTCACAAAGCTACCCAGTCTTTTTTAGGCAAAACGACAAACATTTGCAGCTGTTACACTGCGAAGAATGTAGAAGTGTGGGGGCTCTTTTTTAACATAGCATATCATACTTGACACAGCTGCACTATAAAAATACTGCCAGCGTACCGTTAGCCTAAACCAGATCAATTTACAACCAACATGATCTGCGCAATCAACAACAAAACAAGCTAAGAAAGCTCCGTATCTAGGTTACTCTATCAAATCAGAGCATTAGACAGCTAAAAAACATTACCTTTTATTGTCCCTCAGTTTGAGGATGGGAACTTTAGCTGGTATCACTTCAATATCACTGAGAAATTCTGTTCAATAGAACAAAAGATCGTCCACATACAACGTAATGAAACCAAATTTAACATTAAACGTAAACCACATTTAAAACTGCATTGAAAATTCAAAATCAAAGAATTGAAACCAAATTTAATATTAAACTTTAACCGTATTTAAAACCGCATCAAAAACACAAGAAAGCTGACATTGCTTAACAATGAAGAAGAACACAAAACCAGTAGAGAAGCATAGAACCCATAAAATACAAAAAAACAACCTCATCATAGCATGTCCCTGAGAGTTTTTATTATAATAAAGAAAAAAAAATGCACAAAGAGCCTGCACCGACAGAAAAGAACTGACGCTATACTCACTGTACTTAAAGAGCATCTTGCGCAAGGTCTTGAGTATCTCCGGCGCCTCAAAGCGCTGTCGGATGTTCTACAGCATGCACCAGCCACAACCAATGTCATCGATAGGCAAAGTACCGTCAGCCTAAATTACGAAATATAAAATATAAAATTTTAGCACTCATAAAACTAGTTAAGACCAAATCAGATGAAACAAAACTCGCAGCCAAACACCTCTACGCTATATATATAATATATACCGTACCACAATTAAAGTTCAATGTTCAACAGTACATAAACTGCCACTAAGAGACAAATTTTAAAGTTGGGTTTCTCCATCACCACTAAAATCTTGCTACGCAATTACGATTTCAGTAACCAATCATATCGCTTGGAATAAATCCTAGATCCAGATGTCAGTGCGCCGATTAGGTGAGATGACGTAATGACTCGAATTGAGATCATTGACAATTTATTGGCAGGCCATCTGACAACGAGAGTCAGACCTGATTGCCAGCGAGCATGAGACAAAGATCCATGTCACTGGCGCTGCTTCCAAACCCGCTTAGTGTCGACCCGATCATGTAGAGGCCACACTCTGAACACGCGCGCACCAATTCATCACAATTATTTACTTTTAACAAAACAAATAATAAACTAATTTCAATTCACTAGGTTACGACAAGTAAACAGTGGCTGTGCATTAATCCTCCACTATGAGACTGACACGAATCCTTCGTGAATCAACTCCAGTTCTATGCCAAGAAAAAAGTAAGCACCATTGCAGAGTCCAATGACTCGATCGTATCACATAGCCAAGATCTACGTAAACATTGAAATCGAATTCGCGCAACCAAAACAAACAGGATGTACTTCGCATAACAATAATGAAAAATGCTCTGCTAATTTAGAAACTATTGCCAGCGCAAAAAATAAATGCACTGCTAAAAGCAGCAAATGAAGCAAGCTCTTCGCGTGCAAAAATTCCGCCAGGCAGACTCAAAGAAGTAAACTAACAGCACAAGCTGAGGGTCCCATCTAAGAGTGATGGACGCACCTGGGTATCTGCCCCTGATGATGTTGAGCAGCTTGTCCCTGAGGTCCCTCTTGACCGCCAGGCGCTCCGCCGGCTCTCGGTTGTGGCGGTAGAACTCCAGCATCAGCTCCGACCCCTAACACCAAGCTACAACTTAACACTGCAGAATAATCTACTATAACAAAAGCATGCAACAACAGAAACACACAGAGACTAAATCTGTGCTTAATTTAAAAATACTAACACACATATTTAACTCAATAAACTTACTGAGAGAAGACTGTCCATTTTGAACAAACTTTTTTACAGCGCTACAATACACAGACAAATTATCTGGGTGCAACGAATGCTATACCAACTGTGCAAGTGTGCACTTAGACTCAACATTGAGTGGATTCAGCAAAACAAATATTGATCCACATTCAAAGTTCAGTTATTCAATTGACAATCATGCAAAGATTGATTCGCATACGATTTAAGCGATCAATCGACAACTCAATAACTGAGCCAAAGAATGCAGTAAACACTGAGTACCGCACCCTATCCATGCGTAGCGCAACTGCAGCCTTCACGGCCGGTCCAGTTGGAGCATTTATTTTCTCGGTCACAATCCCTACACAAGGCACTGTGGGCTCATCCTTCGCTGCAACCACAGTGGGCACACCGTCCACTGCAGGCACACTGCGAGCAGCAGGCGCGACAGACGGGTCATTGGACGGTGAGCGCGCATCTACAGGCTTACGCTTCTTCTGCTGAGGATGAGCCCTCGACCCTTCCGTGCCTCTCCTAGAAATACGTCAAAGGAATCAAAGAGGTTAACTTCAAGATATAAATTAAAGCTAGTAGAATCAAACTAATCAAGTACGTTCTGACTCATTCAAGAGGCCTTAGAGAGTAAAACGCGCAACTCGCAATGCTGAGCGACAAATAAAGAGCAAACAAGTGCATTCATGTCAATCAGCAACTGATAATATTATGCATTGAACAAAACTACAGAAAAGCTACAGCTGCAAGGAAAACTTCCCTTTTCTCATCCTTGATCATCTGCATTTAGATACCGCAAGTCGAATGAGAGACACTAGCACAAACCAGTTCCAGGATGCATACTGCCAAAAAATAATTTGAATAAAAAAATTATATTTTCTAGCCAATATAAAAAAACTGTCAAATTTTTATGGGCATTTCAAAATCTAGTTTCTGATCAAAAATAGATTTTATTCTCTGTTTATTTGATGACTTACTTGGTGCCACGCTGGCTTTCAGTCAAATCCAGTTGCTCCACTGAGACAAAATGCTTCTGTGCATTCCCTCCTGAAGCGCCTTCATCGCTTGAAGTGGCCTCATGAGTCGCCGATCCACTTAGCCTTCTCAGTCCTTCCACTCTTTGTCCACCTAATCCACTCATCCGCTGTACACTTGATCCACTCATCAACCACTGTCCATTAGATCCACTCATTCCCTGCCCACTTGATCCACTCATCCCCTGCCCACTTGATCCACTCATCCCCTGTCCAATCATCAACCATCCATGAGTGTTTAATCCACTCGTTCCCTGTTCAAATCCACTAAAGCCTTGCTCATCCATCCCAGAAGCCCCTGTGCTTAATCCAGTTCCACCAGCAATCCTGTATTCCCCTTCCCTTTCTCTCACCTCCACAGTACCACTCGCATCAGACATGAAACCGCCACCCCTTTCCCTTCCTAATCTTGCCCCATCTCTGCCCTGTCTGAACTCAGCTCCACCCCTAGCTCCTCTTAATGTAGCCCCACCCCTTGACCTCCTAAATATGATCCCACTCCTTGAGCCTCCAAATCTTCCTGATCCAGACATAATCCCAGCCATCCTGTTTCCCTGTATGAATTTCACCGATTCAAAAGAATCATTTGAAATTTGATTTTCTTCATTGTCGGCTGGTTGTCCTAAATCATTGTTCGATCTCAAAATTCTCGTTTCTGCGCTGTACGATTTCTCCCTAAGTCCACCCCACTTTGCTTGGCCATGTGCGACAGCCTCACAATATAGATTGTTCTCCATCCCAGTGACATTCTCCTTATCAACATCATTCAGATGCAGTTGAGCGAGGATTGCCTGGCGGAGTGCCTCCGCCTCGGCAGCAGACATGCTGTGAACCGGAGCAGTGTACGTTGTAGCGCCCAGCGGAACAACAGCAGAAGTTGTGCCCGTGTTAAGAGACGAAATTCTAGACTGAGTATCAAGCGGAACCGTGTTTCTAGGACGGGAAAGCGAAACAAGACAAGCAAAGTTAGTTGCATAGAGTGGAAGAGGATGAGAAACAAGAGAAATATTGTTTTTGGTAGAGACGGGAGAATCCGTTTGAGTCATAGCAGCCTGAGTACCCTTCAATGTGGTATTCGGAGAAACCTTTTCACTGTTTGTTGCCGCCGCCAGGGCAGTGTTGTTATTTGTGTCCAACAGTGCACCCTGCATGACGGAAGACGAATAAATTCCATCACCAAGAATCTTCACGGCAGCGCGAGCGGTGCCTTTCATAGCGGCTGGTTCACCAAAAGAGTCCCTTACGCCAGCAGCATGGACAGTGTCGGCCGCAGCTACAGCGGAAGAAATCGAAGTATTCGCTTTCTGCTGCCGTCCAAAACCTTCCTTGCAACCTCCCCTGGCGACTGAAAAAAAACTTCGATTCACCCTTCCTTGCCCTCTCACATAATCAAAATGACTTCTATCGTCGTCCATCGGCATTGTTCCGCGATTTGTGACGAACAATTTATTGTCGGCTTGAGCGTTGTGAGGCAGCGAGCGAATTGGTCGAGCAGAGTGCGCCCAGGTCTGATAATTGACCAATCGCGGCTGCAGTGGCTCAGACATTATTCTCGATCGATGTGTTGAAGTGGTTTTTGGCGCGGAAAGGAAGAGTCGATGGAGCGTGTGAGGATATCGAACACAAATCATATGCACAGCTCAAAGATCACAAGTTCCCGTAGGCTATGCACTTTCAAACTTCATGCACCAATATCCATTGCAGTCAATAATCAACCAAATGCTGCTAAATGGTTCCTTGGGTTTCATTAGTTGTAACACTACAAAGCACAATACAAAACCATAAGCTATGCAGGTATGCCTATAAATGCGAGCAATCATCGCAAATAAACACTTCACACCGCGAAAGAGGCGGCTATAATCATCGTCCTGCACATGCACTCAATGTCAAAAACGCAAAACCCTGGTTTCACTTCATACGTAAGATTGTCCTCAGCATAAGCCGACAACGTGGCATTGCGCGACCAGGGATGAGCCATATTCTTCACGTTGTGTAGAGTGGCGGGCAAACGTCCGAGGCGGCGCTGTAACTTTAAAAACCCACCTTTTGATAAATTTGAAGTTACGAACTTGTTAGAATTGTCACATGTCGAACATATAAGGGGTAGGTACAAAGAACTTAAAACAAGAACTATCACAAGCTGGTTGTATATGCAACAGTTGCTAGATCAAAAATTATGGCGTTCTAAATCTTTGTAATCTAATTATAATATAATCATAAGATCGAACATGACGAAACAGTATATTTAAAAAATATCAATCTTAATTTGATTCTACTGAATTTTGCTCGAATTGGTACTTCATCCAAAAAATATTATTTTGTTTTTTTGGTAACTGTAACATGTACAGCAACAATGCAAGAGTGTGGCCATTTAAAGTTTTCACATGTATTCGCCAGAGTGTGCTCCTATTTGCACCTACTTGAACTATCGTTCAATTTACTTCTCGATTCTACGCCTGAGTAAAAATAAAGTTTACGGTCAAGTTTTCGGTCTTTAAGAATTTTTTCGAAGAAGCACAAATATCAATAATTCTGATAATTGTAATCACTTTACTTATGAAAATGGTGTTTGAACAAATTTCACAGCATTTCGACTACTTTAACTTCAATACTGCGCTCCACCCATCCTAAACTCTCCACTCTATTAAATGGATGATGAAAATGCAGGATGGCGATTCCGTCACAATTACAAACTAAAATCGCCAAGGCCAAGGCCGTTAGCCATGACTCACGACTTAAGCCCGTAGGCTTCCGGATGGCGCAATGGCCGTGATCGTATAGTGGTTAGTACTTCTCGTTGTGGCCGAGACAACCCAGGTTCGAATCCTGGTCACGGCAGA
>JAQIWG010001346.1:0-25013 GCA_034695025.1 Chamaedrilus cognettii
CCACTATTATCCACTATTATCCACTATTATCCACTATTATCCACTATTATCCACTATTATCCACTATTATCCACTATTATCCACTATCATCCACTATCATCCACTATTATCCACTATTATCCACTATTATCCACTATTATCCACTATTATCCACTATTATCCACTATTATCTACTATCATCCACTATTATCCACTATTATCCACTATTATCCACTATTATCCACTATTATCCACTATTATCCACTCCAGTTGAACTTCTATACGCTTGTCGTTCAATTTGTTTAGTTGTTTTCGTTTCACTGTCGTCGATAAGACTAGTGTAGGCCTGTGCAATGTATGCTCTGCGCTCTTGTGGCGAATAAAAACAAGATCCGTATAACGTGTGTGACTCTTTAACATCTGAACAAAAGCCAGCAACATTCACTAACCAATTCACGGCCCATCGTTCACTAAATTAACTTACCATCTGTGACCTAAGTCCACGCATTAAATGCGTTCAATATTAAATCTGGGCTTGCTTTCTTGCGATCTCTGATGAATCTTCTTAAGTACTATGCAAATCGGCATTTTGTTGTTCCGCTGCAACTTCGTCTGTATTTCAGAGCACACCTACATGCATATGATGATGAATTAGTAATGGATGATTGCATCTTCCTCGACACAGACCTTGCGCGACACCCTGCACTCGACACCTCGCCATGTCGTCGAATCAAGCGCGATTAGGTCACGACATAGCACCTGTCTGGTGTAAAAACATTTCGATGATTCAAGCACCTGGGCTATCCATTAATATTGATGTTTTGTACACGGCCCGTGTGTAGCGGGTTGGGGGGGGGGGGGGGCAACGCCCCCCTCCCCCCCCCCCGCGAACTGGGGCGTCCCCTTCATGATTAATTCTGGTCCCCTTGCAAATGTATGGATGTGGGGGGAATCTTCTTAACATGATTAATGGTTGGTCCTCCCCAATAAAAAAGTGAGCTAAAAAGTTATGAAGGGTAGTCCTCGTCAAGAAAAAATGACCATAAGTTATTATAAGTACCACACCAACTTCAACTTGGTTGTTGGTGAAAGAATTGTGCTTTAGAAAGCAGTTTTTGGAAAAAAAAGGTTTTGTATATTCTTTCAGAAGTTTGGTCGGCCTCGCCCCACCGCCAAATCCGTGGCTACGCCCCTGGTACACGGTATAACGCAGCGTGGGTTCAGGAACGGCATTCGGACGTAAAAAAACCAGCTGAAGCAGCCCTCATCTGGGCGCAACCGTCTATTTAAACCTGGGTGAAGAGAAGGACATTAACAGGTTAGACGACAAAAAAGGCGGCTAGTTTTTTGTTAGTACACGATGTAGCGTATAGTTTTGAGCAGTTGCGTGCGCGATAAATGCCGAACAGTAGAAAAAATGAATCATTAGGCCTAAAGCGTTAGCCAATGCATCAAATATCGTCCGCACTTTCGATAATTTTTACGCGACCCAATTTGAATAATAATCCTCTTTAAGTATTGCATTTGGTGTACAGAGTTATTGAATATTTTTATAACTCGTCGATATTCATAGCGCAAGGGCCTGCGCGTATTTAGTATTTATAGATTCTAATCGAAACCTTTCAGCTCAAAAGTGAAGAAATCGTGAGTAGGCCTATATTCTTGTTTTATATAGGCCTATTACCAGAGTCCACTTTATCCTTTACAAAATAGGAGTAACGTTACTAAAGTTATCCCTTCTTATTACTGTCGAGGATTTGTTCAGTTCATCGTCCGCGTCAGTGTCTGACGACAACGCCATTTCTTTTTCGTCTAACTTCGCCGACAGAAAACTCGCAGGCGTCGGTGAAAAATTCTTAGGGCTCCGTTGTAGAAGTCGTAGGATACAGCGAAGCCTTTCGTTGCTTATGCAAGCAACGAAACGGAGATAAACTAACTCCGACAAGGTCGTATGCTCTTCTATTGAGTTTAATTTTTATCTCCAACTTTCAATGCGAGAAAGAACCTGGCGTGAATGCTGCAGACATGTTTGCTTTACAGCAACGATTTTGCGAGTTACAAAATCGAATCGAAACGTGACAAGAGAATACAGGGTTGTTTTCTGCAAAAAGAGAAAAGTTCCGTAAAAATCTTATTTATGATACGATCGATAGCTTGTACATGTATGAACGAAATGTGGTGATATTCTCGAATTTCAGTATAGCCAGTGAGCTCCTTGTAATTTACAAGAAATTAGCGCCTTATGTTTCACGCAACGCAGTGATTGACAGACCACTGAGAATCAGATCTAAACGGTATTCGTTTTATGGACTAGCGATTGCTGCACTACATTGATCAAAGAGCGTACGTTCTATAATTAAGTTATAAACTACACCGATCATTCATCAAAAATGTTGAAAGTGGGGGGGGGGGGGTTGTTGCATATTTCAGAACATCGAAACTGAAGGATATTAAGGGGATATTTAATCAAACTGCCTGATACTCCATGCAGAAAATACGAGTTCCGTTTCAATTTTGTGAGGGGAGGGTGGCCTACCTCACATATTACTGATATTGAAGAATGTGGGGGCGAAGGACGCTATATAAATCACTGCCATAGATGCAATATCATAATGCATGGACCAATATTGTATTCAGCCGCTGCCGTGAGGGTGCAAATAGTTCTTGTCTCCGGACACTGCGAGCACAAAGTAGTTCCGGTCGTCACGAGTGCCGGGGCTGAAAGACTGCATGAGCGTCGGCAAAAATTGCATTGCGCGCCGATCGCCTATTTGCCTAGCTCAAACAAAACTTCCTGGTTCAGCGACTCTAAGGGTCCCTTTTCACGGCGCATATTTTGCATACAATTTTACATGCAATTTTGTATGCAATTTTGCTGCAACAATGTTAAGAAAACTACAATGCAAAATGTCCTTAACTGGGTTTCATGCAAGCCGTGCATGAAACCCAGTTAAGGTACAAGCCGTGCATGAACCTGGTTAAGGAAATCGTTGTCATGGCAACGGTCGTCCGTCCGCCTTAACACGGCTGCGTGAAAAAATTGCATGCAAAATTGCATGCTAAATATGCATGGTTGAAAGAGACCCTAAGTTATAACCCAGCGCCACGCCCCGCGAATTATGTAAGGGTTGAGAATTCTAGTCAATTTAATAAATTCCTAAAGTTATTTGTAATATTGTCAAAAAATTGTAACGTAAAATGTATCTGCAAAAACTTCGCAAACGTTCGCGATTTTGATGATCGGATTTAAAATGAAGAGGCGTCAAACTCCGCGGCAGGTGAAAACAATTTGACGCTTTTTCATATAATGGTCTAGCTTTAACATGAAATTGCGTCCGTTTTTGGTTTTAACGCATATACATGCAGTGGTTAAAGTGCTACATGCAGTGGTTAAAGTGGGCCGAGTCCCATCTGGTCTCTGACCCGGCACCTCATGTTAAGGACCCGCCACCTCAAATGTGGGATCCGGCACCTGCAATCTGAGACCCGGCAATTTCAATAATATTGCGTTCCTGTTCCATAAACGAAAGAACAGAATCATTGACATTTGCAGCAGGCTAACGATTCAAACGAACTTTTCCTAAAGCCTACGCATCACAATTCGAATGCTCTTCATTTTTACGAATTACTTGACAGCCCGACTCAGCCGCGGAACACCCTAGAAAGCCCGCAGCCTGCCCACGTCATTGATCGGTAACAAAAAAACACGCGTCACACCCCGCACTGTGCATCTATCTATAGTGTCGGAGCGCTGACAAGCCAAATTAGATCCCTCAATGCCTAGATAATTGAACTCGACGACAAAGCGCCGGTGTGCGGCCGTCGGCGCTCTTTCGACGATCGATTGACGGGAGCCTGGTCGGAGGTTGATGCTCTGCTGGGCTCAGACAGGGTCGGATTTGCTGGGGAGTTTGGAGGGGGGGGTTAACCCCCACCCTAATGAAATCTTGAACACCCTCCGGCTACCGTGCAAAAAAGGGCCAGGGGGTTCGGGGTTCGACCCTCCCCAATGATATTTCAACGCTCCCTAAAATCCAAAAATGTGACATAATAAGTATAGGAAACGTGTATTGGTGAATCCGACAACAGTTAGTGACTTATTGACTCAAGCTGAAGAAAGAAAGAAGTTCAACTAAGAAGAAGTTGTAAAAATGTCTGGTGTCGCAAATCGAGTTGCGCATGGCGGGAAACAGTGTGCTGTAGTACTCCATTCATGTTCGTTGACTTGCGTTTCACAAATAATAGTTAAGAATTTGGTAACCGCCACTGCCAAATCCGTGGCTACGCCCCAGGGGCTCGGCTGATATTCTGCTGGGAGAGATCGGGGGCTATTCGATCGATGATGGGACGATGACGAGAAGACAAACAGAACACGGATTCATCGAGAACTGAACGCGACAGCCGCGCATTGCAACGCGTCCGTCTGACACACGGATAGACACAAACCATTGTTCGATACAAGTATAGCCTACATGTAGCCGCTCACAGATCGTAACTTGTGCTAATTTCTCTGTCTTTTTCGGCGCTTTGGAATGTTTCTCCCACATGTACACCCTAATTTGAATATAACTCCAGACACTAGATTCAGATTTAGTTCGGCTTAAGTTAGGATTTTGTCAGATTATGGAAGTAATGTAAGCAATAGGGCAATGAGGCTAACCCTGTATGTAGGTAATGGGGCAACCTGGAAATGGGGCGTCACCTCCTCCCTGTAAGCCCCATTGCACCAGCTGATCGTCGCTGGTTGTTTTTCCACCCTAGACTGTTAAGCATCGTAGGAACACTTGTGGTTGACGAATTTAAATCACTTTTTTGCTCATGGTGGCATTGAGTGCACAAGGTGATTCATAATCTATGCCACGGCCGGGATTCGAACCGACAACTGTCGTACTAGTGATCCGTGACCAGCCGCGTAGAGCACTCGGCCATACGATTCACACGTTACAAAGCTTTGTCAGTCCATTCTCCATCGATCAAACGATCCAGAGTCCCGTACACATGTCGCCTACGTGTACCCAACTTGTCGCAGATGTTTGGGACGTACCGGAGCGACGTCCGGAGAATCGAGCTGGGTGTCATCGCCCAGTTATTGCCTCTCCTGTCTCGGGGCGCGCTTCTACAAGTTTTCGGTGTGGGGGGGGGGGGTGATTATCATTATCTTGATATAGCTAGTGCTGACAGAAATTTTGCAGGACGCCTTTTAAAAGAACAGCCTTGGCACAATGGATGCTGCTTGGGGGAGGGGGGGGTGGGCGATGCATGCTATTGGGAGGGGGGGGGGTAATATATAAATCTTTGTTTGAATACATTTCAGTAGCCATGGCGTGGACGAAGCTTGATTTTGCATGCTGGTGGGGGGATGCATCCTCGCTCATAATCAAGATAGAACCGCTTCTGCTCATACCGGACGATGTTACGAAATATTACGCTAACGCTGAAAGTAATGGCGGAGCACTGGATGGCGTCGGATAGATTACTATCGAGGCAAAATAATCTATTAGGGCTTATTCAGCGTTCGTCCGCCTGAGCCGAGTTCTGCTCTAATCTGAGTCGCAAACTGCGGTCTTTAAGAGAGGTTCGTGGAATAATGTATTAGCACTTCTTCGCCGGGTTTGTGCGTGACGCGAATTTTGTTTTTATCAGACCTTCAGGAAAATTGCACCACGACGATAATTACGTGACGCGTAATGTGTGTGCTTACTTCATGCGGCCGTGATAGGTCACGTAAAATTATGAGCAAACAGTTAAGCAGGCCTACTGAATGCATGTGTTGCGGCATTTTGGGTGCGATGTTTAGGCCCTATTCTTATTTAGCTCGGCGATTTAAATAGGTTGACATTTTTAAAGCGTAAAATTCTGTTTCAATTGTGATATCGTAATGGCGTTTTGATGCGCTAAAAAAATTGGTCAAGATTAGGCTACTATGCCTGTGCTTATTTTGACCCATTAAGGCTAAATACCAGGCCAAATAATCGATTTGGGCCACAGACTTACTTGCATGACAATGGCATCGACTAAACGGTAGGCATTATCTCAAAAATCTACGCAATAAAAATGGCGGGAAGCCATCGAATGGATCGAAGCGCCGAACAGACGAAATTCCGTTAAACCCCGCGGAAAGATGCGCGGTGTAAACCATACGAGTCTGGACTGCGTTACGGAGTCTGCGCGTCATCCTACGATTTATTACCCAATGTCAAGCCCAAGCTCGTGCGTCCTGGTTGTTTCGCGGAGCTGGCGCGAGACTCGACAACGTTCAATTAGTCCGTATTGATCTGAGAGGGTGGCCAATCGCCGCCCGCCTAACCCTGACCCGCATGAAAACGTGGTTTATTTGTTTAACTCCATTATCTATGCAATGAGGGTGCACAGAATAGTTAGCGTTTTTGACCTAAATGGGCCATTTATTAAGCGCCAATTTCATAGTCCTAGGCTAAGCCAAAATGTCAGATCTCATGGCGTGATTCAAGCTTACAAGATGGTACGCGCCTATTGTACGTCCTACACGCACATTTTGCGTGTAGGATAACAGACCGAAAAACCAGCCGTACGGCGCTCCTTTTCTCATTTCACGAGATCGGCCGAAATATCTCATTTAAGACATTGACATCTCCTGGAATTGATTCATTAACTCCGCTTATAGTGTTTCTAGAACGTTGCATGTTCTCAAATTACATCTCCTAGCCCCCTACTCAAGAGACTGTTCAATATTTTCTAGCTTTGCACAAATATATCGCCTGAACGCAAAACGGCTGTGCTTCTACCGCGTAGGCATTTGGCGGCAGACCCATGCCTGCACTGTCGGGCATCAATGCCAAACTATTTGCATTGTAGGCTACTTCAAAGTTTCGTATTCGATAGATTTACAGCGCCCCATTGAGGTCATGTTATAGCCTTAATTAGCATACAAGCAATAATTCTTTCTTTGAACTTGTTGTCGACAATATATCACTCATATCTTATTTCTTCTTTACATCAAAATGCAATTGTTTTTAAAGTTGCGTCGAATGTAATTATCTCAAAATACATATATTAGGAGCCTAAGCCCTTTAGGCCTATACAAATAATCATGTTATTCTCTCTGATGGTGCGATTTTGGACGCAATAAATCTTTGATGGAGACTCCACGAAATCGTTTTGTTTTTGAAAAACGGTTTTGCATAAAAAATTTGCCAAAACGTTTTGTTTTTCGCCGCTGTCGAGGCAAAATTACACCCGCATTGCCATCGTTTGCAAAATCACACTCACTCAACACGGACTCTGAGACACGTGGCAAAATAGTCAACCAACGTAATGCAGCCTATTTGGAACGGCTGCAGCGGATCGTGCTGATTCGTCAATCCTTAGGTTTGAGATCGCGGCAAAAAGGCACGGCTCCTTTGAATTCCATTGGTATCGTCGTGCGCGCAGCTGTTCGGCGTCATTGTACCGCAATCTTATCAACGTGCGCCTAGAAGTGCGAGCAAATTTTAGATTGCAAAGAGACCGAGAAATCGTATCCTGAAATAACCGTAGCCTAACCCTAAACTCGCGCCAAACTAAGCCTAAGCTAACCCTAATCTATCTGGCCCTGAGCCAACTAGCCCTAAACTAAAAGAACTACATGTATCTATAAATAGAATACTGTCGCTTCGCTGCTGTTGTATGAATAAACAATACGAGCCGTTCGATAACGCTGACCGCACTAATATCAATCTTGATCGAAGTCCGGGTTTTCGTTATCCAGAGATGTAGTTACTATAATTTCTAAATGGCGTACATCTACTAGAGGCAAAAATGTGCAAAGCAATCGTTTTACTCGGCTTAAATAATTTTACTCGGGTTTTTTCATGTACGCATCCAACACATATTTGTCTCGGAACCATTCCATATTTTTATGACGATGGATCCCTGGAGATTGAATTACGCGAAACTGTTCCAGGCGGCGACATCGCGAAGCATTCGCGTCATCCGCCGTCAGACTCTCTCTGCGTCGTGACTTGTAGGAGTAGAAGAACTGGAGAAGGCGATGATTGGAGACCGCCGTTATTATCAGAGTTCGGTTTAGCGTCAGGAAAGCGGGGTAGCGCTACGCCTCCTTTTCATAAAACAGGCGTCACCTTACGTACGCCTTTGAAAATAGACGTAGCCTATACAAAGGCGATGAGATCTCTCGACGGGGGGGGGGGGGGTGCTAACATATATTTTCAGAGTCCTTCTTACCAGTCATTGTAGATTTTATAGCTATGGATATGGATTCTAGCTGTGCAACATTTCCGTACACCATTCCAAACTGCAATCAAATTCATTACCTATCCTGCTTTATCTTACATGAAACCGCTACGCCTCCACATGTCAAAAATCGCGTAGCTTTACTCATTTTAGGCATTTCACTTATTTTTAGGCGCATGCCCTACGCCTACACCTTTTAAATTTTGCGTACAGTTTAAAAAAACTACTTTAGGCGTACTACTTCTCCTAAACTTAACCCTGGCTATTACACGAAACCGTGTCGAAGGCATCATAGGCGAAGACGTCACAGGGGCAGCGGGGCGAGTGCGCGGTACTCTCCAGAGCACCGTGTCACTTGTCCCGATGTCAGCTACCCGATACCTTGTTTAGGTACCACACAAGGCATGCACAGCGTGGCTTGTCAGCTGCAGTCGACAGTGATCAACGCACGCTAGTTTATTGTGCATTGGCTTATACTTCTGCATTGTTTTTTGTTTTTAATCTTTGCTTAAATTTTACCAAACGTGTTTCCACGTCTTTGACATATTCTATTTTTAATATAAACGAGTACTTCGTGGTGTATTTTTTGCTTCGGCACTCAAAATGAAAACCCGATGTCGCCCATGAAAGATTTTGTGGCCGTCTGGGCTGTTCGAATATAGCGGAAAAAGTGGACCGCGTCCCACTTGTCCGACAGAATTATGAAAGTGCATTATTATCAGCATCTCGCCCGGGCGGGGAGAATGGAATCTGCGCCAATAGCTCTTGTCTCGCGGTAATTTGCATACCGGCTGGAGCTAATCTGGAAATCAAATCAGCACGCCTAAACAAACCATAACCGAACCCTAAGCTTAACGGGGCCCTCATCCTAACTTTCTAACTCTTACGCAGCTCTAACCCCAATCAGAATCTCAACTTGTTTGAATTCCAGAAACAACGGTTTGATGCAGGCGATATGCAAATTGGCAAGAGCCGAGAGCGATTGGCGCAGATTTCATTCTCATGCCCGAATGTGATACCGCCTTGTCGCTTCACAATCTCGCGTCAAATTGTATCGCTGACGGAAATTATCGTCTGTCGCGTAATGCTCGTATCAGAGTCTAGATGGCGCCAGGAGACCCAGATTATACATGGTGATCATCGAAAATTTCTCCTCATAATATATATTATTATCGGGTATTGTATAAATGCTATTTAGTATTTATAAGTCATATTTATTTTTGTGTTATATGTGAAATCTGATGCAATTAAATTTGTGCCATAATAGAAACACAAATGCAGTCATTGGCACAAGACGCATAGCATTGTCAGTGGCTGTCACAGGGAATGCGTTCCTCTTTAGCTGCCCTTATTACTTCATGCCCATGCCGATTGATACCTGTAGGCTATTCTTGCATTGTCATGTCTTGAATAGTAGGCCTAAGCTCGCCGTTTCCTTTTTTACCCGTCACAGTATGTGAAGAAAGCCTCTTTGGACAGCCGTGTAGTAAGAATCAACAATTATTGCGCAAGCCTACGAACGCGACAGATCTAAAAAAAATCGCCTTGCAAATGATGCTTCAAACTCGACTGGTTGAGCGACGTCGTAAGTTCGAAACAGAAGCTGCTGTTGTATTTTTTTCGACTAAAAGCATCGAGCCTGTGTCTGCTTGCTGCCTTGATAGCGAACACAGATTCATATTATTTCGATTGACTGGGTTATTGAAGAATGTTTATTAGTTTCGCTGCGTCCTCCCTGATACCGCGGCATCGATGTCTAATGACATCCTAATGTCTATCGATTCCGCATTTATTGTTCTGATCGATCCTAAGGTTTGTCAGTATAGTTTATTCTGGGTGAACATTGCTCAAACGCGCCGATATGAACCGCATTGGATCACTAGCGAGTAGTGACTGTCAATTATTTTCTTTGTACTAAGGCCTATTCCTCAATCTAAGGTTATTCTGGTACTTCTATAACTTTATGATGATTTCAGTTATCGGTTATTTCTCTCTTGCGTTTAAATCTTTTGGAGACTATCTTAAACGATGCATGCTTATTTTTCTAAGAACAAAATCTGTTAAGTTAAATATAGACCTGCTTATGCTAGCTGTAACATGCTTGAACCGAAAATCAATCGTATACGATTAACAGAAGCCTCTCCTGAAGAACAACTTCCTTCAGTGCTATAGTTGTCATGCGACGCCTTGGGACGGCGTCGCACTAGGACGCTGAAGTTTCTAATAGCGTCCCGCCATGGGCCGCCCCAATTTGGATTCCGCAGAAGTGAAACCACAGTTAAGGGCCGCTGCATGTGAAATTAGGGCCGCTCTGACTCAAAAAAGCAAAATAGCATCCCGCCGTGGCAGAAAAGACAGCTACAGCACACTGGCTTCCTGATATCCACGACATCAGGCCCAGACCCACTGCTTGCCTTGTAAAAAGTGTCGGTATTTTTCCGTAATTTTTGCAAGTGGAACATAACTTACCCTAGCCCCCGCCCCCCCCCCCCCCCTCCTCTAAATCGGTGTATTTCTACAACAGCCGTCGTGGGAAATCATGACCCGACGCGTGGAGCAAGGATACATCAGACGGCGGCGGCAAACAGGCTCTCCTTGTTAGCATATCACTCCGCGCCGTGGCCGTGATGCGGTCGTCCCCAGATAACGGTCCACGGAGCGGGGTCTCGCATCGTTGATCAGCAGTGATGACACTGCTAGGGATATATCACTAGATTTAGGGATATTTTAGTGATTGAGCGATCTGATTTTAGTGCAATCTCCAGATATCTGGGGCTATTTTTATTTCGCATTTATTTTAATAATGGGAGCAGGGGATATTTTTGTCAAAAAATACACTCCAGGGATATTTTTGGCGTAAATATCTAGAATCTAGGGATATTCTGTTTTGGCTCAGAGGCATCACTGTTCATAAGACTCGCGTGACACGATTCATTGATGTCATGCAGTGAACAGATCCGGATGGGAATCGTGATTAATGAAAGATTGCCTTAATTGTGGTTTATTACTGGGCAACAATGATTATTTGAATAATAGTTCTAAAACCGATGGTTGTGATCAAATGTGCCCGACCCTTAACAAGCAATAATTGATCTAATTAACTAACTTACTATCCCGCATATCATTCTGTGGCGAATGATTCACGGCCGTCGCGCCCTTGTGCCAGAGCTGCCGGTTACGCGCCCCTGCAGTCCATGCCGTTGATACCAGGATGTCTTCATTGCTGGTCAATCCACGTTTTGCGAGGTTCTAATGCAAGTGTTGTACCTCGCCGACTCTATGCACAGTCCACAATCCAGTCCAAAGCCAATGACTAGCCTTTACGTTGCTCTACAAGAAAACAAACGCTTGCTCTTTGCGCATAAATTTAGTGTGCGAAACATAAAAAAGAGAATGAGCTCAAACATTAGAATGATTTATTGAAAAATATAGATCTGCTAAATGTGGTTTTCATTCGTGTTCATCAGGCCTACTTGATTGCTTTTTGTGAACGATGGAGCATGTTAATGTCAATGTTAAATTGACAATAGTGCTACAGCATAACGCAAAGGTTCGAACCATAGATAAATCTTTGCCGTATCGCACAGGCTGCTGACGCGTGATAGCCTGCTCACGTAATGGTGTTTTTAGCCGATGCGTGTGAAGGGAAATGATAGATGGGCCTATGCCTAGGCATTAATTCTATTATAAGAAATTCGCGTGAATCATAAACGAAAAGCGGTCACGATATGTCCTCCCGTTGGTGTAGTCTGCGGATGCAATTTTGTTCGAGAAATTTTCACTCGATATATTAATCATATTTGCAGTGTTTGTTCACATTTTTAACTGATGGGCCCAATTATTTATTTTTACAGCTGCCGTCTAGTAGGCTAACTAGATCATTATAGTCTATCACGGAAACAATGCACGATCCGCAGCAGTAGGCTGCGCAAAGGTAAAGGAATGGTAAAGGAATCGTAACTTTGAAGAAACTAACCGAAGATGTTCTGAATGGAAAATTCAAATGCCAAATCAAAAATCTGCACGTGACTGAATTATCACTGTTGAAGAAGAAGAAAAGTAGGATGCAATGATTGATATAATTTTACGTGATTGTATAGCCGGCCGGTATCTCTGGTAGGTAAAATGGACTAAACTAAAGGTAGGCCTATGCTGCAGTTACATTATGTCTTCCTGGAACGGGCGTTTTTCCTTAAGACGCGATTGCCGTTCGAATTGCGCGCTTACACAGCGTCTTCCCAGTCGTCTTAACGGTCATCTTTCCATTGACCATCACATATATGGCATACAACCAGCGTAGAGCCATCAAACGGGAAGACGTTTGTGGGAAAGCGCGTCTTCCGGTACAAGTTGACGATGAACACTTCAAAATACTACATTGTATCTTTCAAAGCTGATTCTTAGTCATCTTTCTAGAAGCTGACTAAGAATCCGCCTCGGAAGATGTAATGAAACTTGGCGCTCAAACTCTTCTTTGTCACAATTTCAGGTTTCTTCCTGGCGATGATATCGGAGAGTCAGTTCTACGTGGTCAACCAGGGGGACAAGATCGTGCTCGAGTGCAACTTCCACGCAGACCAGTACAGCATGTTTGATCACCCCGTACTCTGGAGGAAGGAGCAGCTCGACGAGGATCTGCAGGTTCGATAAAACTAATTAAAATAGCCAGGCGGTGTGGTGTAGTGGTTAAGGCATCGGACTAAGAGTCCAGAGGACCTAGGTTTAAGTCCCCGCGGAAAGCGCAGTTATGACGGTTTTTTGTCTTCACGAACGCATCTTTTTTTAAACATCTCCAAATAAAAAAACATCCCTAGATACTGGGTATTGCGTTAAAATCAGACCCATAAATATCTTAAATATTCAAAAATCTAGTGAGGTTTCCCAAGCTATGGAAATGGCATCACTGACGCATAGTCTGTCTCCGGTCGGCGGGAACGATATTTTCGTTACACCACGATCGTCTGTTTCACTTTACCGACGCGGGAGGATCCACTTTTATTTTGTTAGCGGTTTGTCGGAGACAAATAGAATGGGCGCTACGTCTAATTGACTGATGCGGGAATCGAGTAGGCCGTGTTTAGCGCTCTCGTGCTATCGAGCATCGCCTTGTGGTATAGACTGTTGAGGTAGGCGTGAATCGTTGACGAATCCAAGGGAGGGGGCATGAGTGTCAGTCGGCACCCCCTCCCCCTCTTACTCTGGTCGATGTTTGAATTTAACTTCTAAGAATTGTCTAAAATAGGAAATGCTTCACCCTGATTATTGTAATTGATAGGGAGATAACTTAACAATTTGATATTTATCCATTTTAGTATAACTTTGATCCCCCCTCCCCGGTCGTGGGCTCCTTTAGAAATAAAATGAAACCTCTCCGATTTCGTTCCCCCTCTCCTCCAAGATCAATTTCTGAATTCGCCCTGGAGTTGATGCGGCATAGGCTCGTTGAACTTCATCCCATGCATCCCCTGCAAGTCGGGGAACAAAAGACGTATTTGCAGTCCAGAGCTCCTCAGGCGTGTGGTAAAAGTCTGCTAAAGAAAGGGGAGTGGTTCTTTGCTTGGTCCCGAGACACTGAACCGGACTGTGATATTTTTGTTACTAAATCCGGTCCTTGAACTCCATACCGTCATCCCACGCAAGGCAAGTACAACAATTAGCCTCATCAGGAGCGTAGACGTTTTTAGAGGCTGAGCAGTGGCACAACATTCATCTTAGAAGTAGCAAGGCATGCCTTATCAGAGCCAAACTTAACCCTGGACCTGATGCCTATGCCCCCCCGCTCCCCCCACCCCCCGCCCGCTCGCTCACTGTGATCGATGTTTAAATTTCACTTAAAAGAATTGTGTACAATAACAAGTGCTCATCATAGAATATGGTAGGCCTATAAGAGAAAAATCAAAATTTTGCTTTACATTGCAGACAATGTAGACCTATTCTTATTTCACAAGCATTTGCATGGTAAGTATAAGAAAAAAATCTTTGAACAACTTAAAATATAAAAATGACAAAATTAAGAAAAAATGTGTGAAGGTGCTAGTCCCTTTAGCCCGTGGCTGTATAAGCAAATTCCCTAGCCTACTTAGCCCCCCCCCCCCTCCTACGCTTCTGAGTCACGTTATGAATAGCCTCTGCTTGCAATAAATCTGAGGGTCTTCAATTATTACGCTGCTGTGGGTCTGTGACTGAGTGTCGTGCGAGGAGAACGATACCCTAGCTGTTATTGCGCAACCTAGCCCCTGCCGCCCAATAAATATATCATGAAGGTGGCTTACCGTGAATCTTATGTATATGGCTGTCAAAAATGCGCCATCTTTGACAAAATTGAAAGCGACAAATTCGCCCACAAGCCTTCTATATCCGCAATCTGGTGGCATCATTGCTCCGCATTCTTTAGTTGCCTTTAGCGACAGGCCCGGTGAGTTCTGAGCTGCAAGCGAACTCTTTGTTCCCCGACTTGTAGGGGGGTACGTGCATGCACGGGGTGAAGATCAACTAGTTTACGCTGAAGCCTGCGATACAGTGAAAGGTGTCCACAATTTATGTTTAGCGGTACCGTACTACTTTTTTTTAAGACTAGTTTTCTGATTGTACAGCTATATTATTTTGAAGATAGTCTACAGTTGTATAGATCTGCAAGTGTTGCCAGCGTATTGCAATGGCGTTGTAGATAAACGTTCTGGGCAACATCAACGACCCGTTCCTGGCGACGAATCGATTCGAAGTTTCGTTCTTCACAACAGAACCGCGCTACAAACTCGAACTCTCGATAAAAGGTAAGGCAAAGCGGAATAAAACTTTAAAATTCGACTCAGGTAGCCGGCCATAATAATTATTACGATATAATGCTGTAGATTTATCCGTCAATATTGCAGTCAGTTTCTGATTTAAGAGATCCACATTTAATACTTAGAGGCGCGACATCGTATCAACCGTCATTAATAGTTAAAGATAAATTATGATCAATTTGTGGAGTCGGAAATTAGCTGGTATGGTTGTCTATAGATGCAGGTACCGGTACAGAAATCTACATCTTAGAAAATATTGATTGTATTAGCACAGGCTACAGCGTCGTTCTAGAGTCACGCTATACATCGCGCCGATGATGTGCCTGTTGCAGTGGGTCTATAATAATTTGAGATAACTGACTTACGGTAACTGATGCGAATGTTTTGTCACCTGCGTCTGAAAGGAAAACATCCTGAATTTAATTTGGATGTAACTAATCATTTAAATGTATGAAGCGTTTCATGTATTCTAACCAATCTGCATCCCCCCCCCCCCTTCCAACGCGAGCTGTCCATGCCAACAAACACAAACGTTGAAAAACGTCGCCTCTTAATTTTTTTAAGTTAAGTTCAATAGTGCCTAGCTACCTATCATAGGCCCGATCAAGGCGATATGTGCCCAACGTGCTCTCATAAAAATGCATTCGGATTGCTTTTAAACGATAAATCATCAGAGTAACGCGACTCTCCGTATTATCAGTGCGATTCGTGAATCGCGATGTTAGCACTGACGTTGTCCAGATTACAGTAATTCGTCTTCATATAATATACATTCGTTCAGCGATGTCATCCATCTTGTGGAGGACCCGACAGCGGTTCTATTCATCCGCTTTACTGTCGCTATCCTTTTCTAACGTCTCATAAATTATAAACGATGAACGATAATTTTGACTCCCGGCTTCAAATTTCTGCTAATCTTCATGTCACGATTGCCTTTGGGGGGTAACATTAATCAGCCTCTTTGTTGAGAAATGTAATCTGTTGAAAAGATTGGTGCAACTCGCTAGTCTTTACCGTCGAGTTATACCACATCTTGCGACCGGATTCCGGAGGTCTTGCGGGAAGGGAGGTCTTGCGGGATGAGTCGTCTTACGAGAATGCAGGTGTGAATTCAACGCGTCTTCCGGGAAGGCGCTGCGCTTGTATCACATCTTCCCATCGTCCCAAACGACGCTGCTAAGTTGCCGCAGTGTGTCAAAAATTAGTGCCGAAATTTTGTCACATTAAAATCACAATTGAATTTTTTTTTGGCGAAGGCTAATTTGCTCTAACGTCTCTATCAATGACTGCAGTGGGTGACCGGCATAGGCTACTAGCCGTTACGGCCATTTTATCACTCGTGCCGTCTCAGACTGACTGCACGCTCCGCGTCGATCGAACCAGGGGCGTATCCAGAATTCGTTGATGGGGGAGGGATGAATATCTATAGCTTTATGCATGTCTACTAGATTTGCCCTCCGAGGAGACGAACTTACGAGCGGGGGGGGGTGCTGACGGAACTTTTTTGTGCCACATCCACTCCATCCATCGATCCAACTCTATCCAAAACCATGTTTTCAAACCATCCTTCTCTTACATCGTACTTATTATCTTACCTTTTTCTCACTAGATTTCACGCATCACGCGCTCATTGTTACATTTGCGACTGTTTTATCTTTTTTTTATTATCACAAATAAACATTTTTATGCCGGTGGAGGGGGGTGCATCCCCCTCCGGATCCGTCCTTGGATCGAGCGTTTCAACGGCCGTGATAAAACGTACGATCGAATCATAATCGTGGACACAGGATCGACGCCGTGGTTTTATTGAATTCCGCTCGCTCACGTATTGCAATGATTAATCAAGGCCGAAATGTTGGTGTTCGTCAGCGCTGTAAACAGCCCGAGACACGACACTCGGTGGTATAGAACGTGACAGAGATCCAATAGGGAGGAATTATTGGATCTCGCTGCTCGAAGTCTGTCGGAGTTATTGCTATTCAGTTAAGATGTCTGGAGAAATAGGAGTGCAGGTGACTGAATTCTAACTCCTGTAGGCCGGGAAGCAAAGAATTGGCTGCAACCCAGATCTACCCGGGCGACTGAAGAAAGGAGGAGCGGTTCTTTGCCTGGCAAAGGCAAGGCCTAGGCACTGAACCAGATCGAAGCGATGATCATAATCTAAATACCATAATGCAGGACTTGCATTATGTAGGTCTTATTTTCTTGACGGTTGCCACTTGTTCTGCAAGTCAGTCTTCGGCATAATTCTTTATTGCATGCAAGTTAATATTGTAACCTCTGTTCCAAGGGCGAAACCACCGTGGGGGGTCGGGGTGGTCATGACCTCCCCAACTTTTGAGTCGACGTCTCCATTTGAAAGCGTTTTTCTATATAACATATGACCACGATCCCCCCCCCCTCCCCCCAACATTTAGGAGTACCTCTCCATTTTATAAATTTCTTCTAGATAAAATATGACCCCAATCTGACCCCGACCTTCCCAACTTTTAGAGTGTGGCTGCGCCCGTGTTCTGCTCAATATAATCCAGCTGTCACTGATTTGGCAGACGTGGTTCGGGAGGACAGCGGCAACTACACGTGCGAAGTGCGCGGGTCTCACTCGGTCATTCTTGCTCAAGTCGTGCACCACGTCTTCGTCAGAGGTCAGGCTATAGGCCGAGTCTGTGCCTGCATCGCAAAATTATGCTTTCCATTAAATTCTCTGATCACTGCTAAAATCTGCTGTTAAGAAACAGCAGGCCTATTCACTTCGATAAAAATTTAACAAAATAAGCCCAGTAGCTTAAGGGAGAGGTCATGGTGGCAGTGCCCCCTCCCTCCTTCTGAGGGCCTCTGCCCTCCCTATCCTCCGTTAAATGTAACATTAGTCTATGCTGTCTGCCACCTCATGCTCTTTGTGAAAATTAAGCTTATGCTCCCCCTATTTTGAAATAAAGCTTACGTACCCTGCTCCTTGGAAATAAAAAACATCCAAACTTGCGCTCGAGTTGTGACGGGGGCCTAAAAATGGACAACGACTGAACAATGGCTTCAGAAGTTTCTGTCAACATCCGCCCCCCAGTCATGAGTTTTGAACTAGAGGGAAAGATGCGTGCATGAACTGGGCGCCAAAATATCTAGCCCTCTGCTAAAATCCCTGCCCCCTGCTGAGAATAATCCTTATGATTGCTGCATTTCGATATTATCTGTCGATTATTTGCCTAAATTGCTCAGATTGTAAAGCGCCCTAGAATATTTGTCATCAACTCATGACTATGGCGCTCTAGCAAAATAGCCTGTGCGTTATTATATCATTATTATCTTCTTCCCCCGCAGCACCGGTCGAAAGCGTGACCTTATCCGGATCGCCCACGTCCTTCGCCCACGCCCCCCACCGCCCCGCCGCTGCTGTCATGCGGCTCGTCGAGGGTCAGCCCAGCGCCCTGCGCTGCTTCGCCGTGGGCGGCTATCCCCCGCCCACCGTCGAACTGCACCTCAGCCGACGCGACGTCACGAACCAGTTCGCTCTGACGAACCACCTCAAGATGACCGGGGAACGAGGTGCGATTTATACTGTAAACACTTACGAGACTGAGTGGTTTGCATGCTGTAATACATGACATTTATCTATGTAATATATGTAAACACTTACGAGACTGAGTGCTGTAATACACGACATTTTTGCTTGCACGTAAATCTGGCGAATTTCATGAATAGGTAAAACTCGCAAAGATTATTATGCGCCTTAACAAAACCGCAGAAGCTCTTAGTATATAATGGACAGTCTTCAAAAAACTCCAAAATTAAGTAACACAAATTTACTCCGAGGCAAAAAAGGGAACAAATAACATAGAGCAATCCTAAAAAGCCAAAATTACGCACAACAAAATTTCTGAGAAGCAAAGCTGCAAAAATAACATGCAGGCAAAATTTCACGTTTTGCTGTAATTTTTTGCCAGGTTTGCGGTTGCTGAGCCAGCACACGGACCGCTGGACCAACACCTACCTGTCACGCTCCAGTGACGACGGCGCCACGCTCCAGTGCTCCGTCACGGTGCCAGGCCTCGCGCCCGTCATACAACTCACCCAGCTCGATGTCGACTGTGAGCCTTCCACTTTGACTGATCGCCTTGATGGCGTACTTAAAGTAACCGCACACCTTTCGATCAAAACGAAGGAAGTTTTGTCGTTAAGGACTAAAGTCCGTATAAATTACTATAGAACTCGTCGAACCGCCAACTGCTTGCGGTCGCTTGTCCTGGCGCCCAGACCTGACGTCATGATCCTTAACGAAGAATGCTGCGCGCAGCATTCTTTTTGTTAAGGTCACAGGGACTTTAAGGACGACGGCTGACGGTTCATTTGACCGAATGCACGCGAACACAGCGATACCGTGTCTATTCGGCCAAACGAACGCCACGGTGAACTTTCTTCGTTTTGACAGAAAGGTGTGCGGGCACTATTACATGCGTAGACTTATTAATGGTGTACACCATACTGTAAAATAAGAAATTTTCGCCGGCGTTTTATTTTGACAAATTTCGCGAATCGGTGAAACTCGCGAAAATTACATGCAGTAAAAACAAAGCTGCAGAAGCTCTTATAATATATGGGCTCAATTACGTTCGGCTATATTTCTGAGAGGCAAAATCATCAACATAACATGCATAGCAGCAAAAATTTCATGTTTTACGGTAATGTCAGGGTAAATTTGAAGTTGTGTGTAATAGCCAGATTATCTTCCAGAAATAGTGACGTCACGATAGGCATAAAGGATGCAAAGGATTATATTTGAACCCACATTATCCCGATTCTGAATTTTTTTAAACGAACTAACTAACTGTCTTATCATGTATTCTGTTAATGTCCATGTTTTCACACAGGTTCAGGCCTACACGCTTTCGCCCGCTCTGATCAGGACTGCTGGAGCTGAGTTTTTTGCGGCCGGATGCCCTTCCTGACGCCAACCAAATAAATAATTAGTTGGCACGGAGTTAGCAACTAGCGACACTTCTGTGTTCAACAGCCTTGCTGAAGGGCCTGTAACGCATGATTTCATAACTTGCCGGCCGGGGCACCTAATCCCTAATTCTGAATAAACGACACTTAATTATTTTCCTAGATGCTCCGAAGGTGACGTGCCGCCCCACAGAGTGCGACATCGGGGACACGGACGTGTCCTTGACCTGTGAGGTCAAGGCCAAGCCCAAGGTGATGTCAATCTTCTGGGTCCTCAGTGAGTCGGGCACGACGCTCATGCCCGGCGAGGTCGTCGACGACTTCTGGTCCGTCACCAAGGTAAGGCTTATTTACATATATGACGTCACCAAGGTAAGGCTTATCAAATCACAGAATGCATTTAGTGCTTTGCAGTGATAACGTTTTAACCCGGAAGCGATTACTGTAGAACATAAAATTTTCACGTGCATGTCATTTTGGTCAAGTTCGCGAATCGCAAAATCCACAAAAATTACATGCACCAAAATAAAGCTGCAGAAGCTTTTTATAACGGGGAAGTCGTGAAAACGCAAAAATTAAATGCAGCAAAATTTCTAAGAGGCAAACATGATAGTGACAGAGCATGATAGGTGGTCATGTCCAATTAGAGCAGTCTTTGCAGTTTGACTTGTTACATATCGTTAACTAGTGTAGAAGATAGAAATATGATATTTATGCTCTAATAAAATGTGGAGTTTGCTGCAGATGAAGCTGCTAAAAAATAAATTTTAGTGCGACAATTATTATTTTGAAATTATTATCTAAAAGTAATCCTCTCAATGACCATGACTCGATGTCCTCTTTTTTCTCGTGTTACATTTCTAGTTCGCATTCTGCTAAAACGACAGTGGTCTATGTACACCAGATGGACATTGACCACTAGTTTAATGGACTTTGCAGCATGAATCCTTTCTTAACATTTCATGACCCTAACGCTGGCTGTTAACCGCTGAACCCTAACTACTGCCGCAGGACCGGCGTGACGGTCTGACGGAGGCGCAGCTGTACACGCGGCGCGTGCTGCACGACATGTTCCACAAGTACACGGTCGTGGCGGAGAACAGCGTCGCCATATCGCGAGCCGAAGTACATCTCTTGCAAAGTACGCTGCTGCCATCTTTGCATTTTACATGACATTGTATCTCTCTCTCTCTGTGTTTGTGGCCTCATTCCCCGCCGACGCTTTTAAGAGGCAAAACCGCAAAAATAATATGCAGATAAAATTTTACGTTAAATCAATTGTAAATTTATTTAACAGTGATTTATTTCTGTTTCAGATTCAAAATCCTCCGCCAAACAACCGCTCTCTGACGCCGCTGCTTCACCATCTGGTCACGCTCCTGCGGCACCGTCTGGTCACGCTGCCGAGCGCGTTGCATCTCGGGACACGGAGCAAAAAGCTCAGAAGAATTTCAAAGTGACTTTGCCTACACCAGGAACGTCTCAACTGCTGAGTTCCGCTTCAAGCAGATTGACAGTGTCGGCTTTTATTTGCATCGCGTTAAGATTCTGCGTTTTAGGACCGCTTTATTATTTGCGATGCGCGGGAACGTGAAGTTGCAAATGCGCGTTTTAAGTTTGCCACATTTTCTAAACACAAAATTGCTCTGCATTTTTACGCGCTCTTGAAGAATGTTGTATTTCTTGCTCAAGACTGTGTCACTGTGCAATTTTCGATTTGTCCATCCTTGTCCTCTTCAAAACAAGATACTTACGATTTTTAATATGCCAGAAAGATACGCACAATTTTATTACACGAAATGAAGTATCGAATGCTGCACGAATGTAATTGTATATAAAACCAGTTAACAAAAACCAGATCTCCTTGAGAAAGTTGGCATGCAAAATAATTGAAAGCTTCATTTTTTACGGGACTAAGTTATGATATAGGTGGGAGTCGGTAGCCATGATTTTCTCATTATTTTACAAGAGACGGCCGGACTCAAGATGGCACTCTGTCTAATAAATTTACTGCAAGAAATTGATTCTAAAATTTATGAAGTGTCATCGAGAGATCTAGGCCCCTTACTGTAAACTAATCTAAGGCTAAGCCTAGGCTTATTTAGTTCGTGCTAAAAAGTGTGACTTTTAGAAATAATGTATTTATTTCTTTATTTGACTTCCGTAGCCAAAAAGTCTTCTATGCCTATGCTCTGTAGACAAAGCTATTTTAAATATTTACATCAGCAGGCAGGCCACTTTTAAAATGCTCAAGCAGCTAGGCGTTTGCACATTTATTAGCAAAAAAATATTTAGAAGCCTCAGTTCAAAAACCGTAGCGGCAGATGGCACCTAGTTGTTGACACGAAAAGCAAGCATTAAAACGCCATCAAGTGACACTGCATTTCAAATTCAGCTGTGACATTTGACGAGCCATTTTTAGCTGCTTTCGATCTATTCATTAAAAATATCCATCTTGCGGCTTTCTGGCACAAATTATCTGAAAATTGTGTGTTTTATTTAAAGTAGGCTCATTTTATAAGTTCTTTAAGCCGACTCATATAAATTTTCCCAATGAACCGCAAACTTATGAAATCATCCTGAAGACAATCGTTGCTTGAAGATTTGGACCACTATTTTTAGCCAAAGGAAAACGAATACATTTGCATCATTTTTGAAATGTACCTGCATTTCTTTGACTTCACGGCACAGTAGAGCCGTGGGTCATACACACAATGTCAAGGAGGTTTGTGTACCCAGCGTCTACCACTGCACCAGTACTCGTCAACCGATGCAGTCGGCTTAGTTACTGGGAAAGATAGTTAGCCTACTGCCTGCTATAAAGCATTAAGAGAAAATAGTACTCCGACGCTTTAAATACTAACTTAGCCAAATATATCAATGTATGAATTTTTATTTCAAGCACGGTTAGAAACATCAATTCAATCTGTACAATACAAGCTGCTTGACTGTGTAAAATGCACAGGCATACAATATAATATAATCAAAGCATATAATCATAATCATGTTCTTGCTCATAGCAAGACATAGCGCAAATTAATTTTTGATAGAATTCTATCGTTAATTAAAAAGCAGTCTTACACCGCTTACCTCGTAGAACACCATACTTTATCAACTATAAAACCCAATCAATCAGTTTAAATTTGACAATACACAAGTACATGTGCAAGTAAACAGCACTAAAATAGTAAAAAGCATTAAACTAGCCTAGAGCTCTTCATACAAAAAATTGCTCAGGTCCTGTCAGATTTAAAGATGTTCAATCATCAAGTTCTGATGAAACACGGTAGATTAACATCATCCAGGCCGAGCCGTTCCGGATTAAGATGCACCGGGCTATACCAGTTGAAAATATTTACAGAAAATAATACAGAACTAGCTGTGAAAACTAAGCAAAAGAAATCACAGAATTTTTGCAAATGTTTTCTCAAAGGCTCCCTAAACAGTTTAGAATCAAAATTTTTATCACACCAAATACATAAAATATATTTTTAAATCAAACTTTAAACTCGCAGTGCTGTACTATCCGTCTTAACAAAAGTATACAATTCCTGTTTTTTAAATGCTAAAACATGCATTTTCTATACCTGCATAATAGCAGGCCTACAAAGAGCATACACTCAACTCAAACGCAGTTTCAATTCAACTTCTGTTTGGTCGTTCAGAGTTGGATCTCTGTATCAAATCACCAAGTTCATACTTCAGATTTTCCTCATTACGACCAGTGGCAACAATTCAGCAATGGAAACTGAACTCGTGTATAGCCCAAAATTAATGTCTAATGTAAGCTTTTACACAGCAATTAAATACAGTAAAGGCAAGAAATAAATCAGCATGATCCACTGTAAGCTAAATTAGTCCAAATCCAACAATAATAAAACACAGCAATAAATAAAAATATAAGCTCAGTACATGAGTTTGACTGTGTATAAAAAAAAACTAATATCAGTCTTGCACGTCGTGAAGCATTGCAATAGTAGCATTTAAGTAGTGTCTAGTCTACACTGTAGCTAAATATTTATGTGTTACTCTGCATGTTCGGTTGTTCAGAGTTGGATCTCAGTATCAAATCATCAGATTCATATACCGTATAACTGGATTTCCTCACTACAACCAAAGGGTCTTCAATGAGTAAGGGTCTTCAATGAGTAGTCGAGTGCCGGTATATTTCACAAAATCATACATTAGAGGCAACAAATGGAAGCAATATTAAGGTTGATAGCAGGCTCTTGTTCTGCAAATTGATATGCTAAATTTAAACCGATCAGTTCAAAATGACATAAATTGTTATCGCGCATATCACGTGTACCTGCATTTCTTTGACTAAGCCGCAGAAAAAGCAACGAGTCATACACACAATGTCAAGGAGGTTTATGTACCCAGCGTCTACCACGGCACCAGTACTCATCAACCGATGCAGTCGGCTTAGTTACTGGGAAACTAAAACTAACTAAATTTCAATAGATCTATTTTAGGCCTATAAGCCTATTGCTTACCTCAAGCCATAAATAAAACCTATGTACGCAGTCAAATGAGAGAGGTTAGTAAACATTTCCATGTATATAGTAAATCAAATCATCTTCCCAGTGCTTCAGCATGCATAAATTCTACCTTGACCGTGTTTATGCCGAGCGTCTAGGATTAGGATGTTAAAAAAATCAGCAATAAAGTAAGCCTATTCGGTAAATCTAAAAAGCCTAAATAAGCATTTTGATAACCATTAACATAAACCAACAAAGCAAAACATAGCTACGCAAAATACAATAACTGCAGCATGATATCGATTAAGCAAACATTGTCTAAAAAGTATGTTCAACTACAAACAATAAATAGTAGCGATTGAAGCAAAAATTATAGATGAACATATGCTCCATGCTCCTTGCGCGTCCCCATAAATGCATTATCATAAAGGACCGGAAGCGGATGAGAATTTCTTTAAGAGACAGGCCTACTAAACTTATAAGCTTGACCGCATATTAATTTATGAAAGTACCAGATTTCATTCACTCGCGACTAGTCATGATACGAAGTCGTACAAACTGACCATAGTTAATTCAGTAGCACTTTTCTTATAAGTTTCAGTTACAGTTATTTTTT
>JAQIWG010001347.1:0-25007 GCA_034695025.1 Chamaedrilus cognettii
TGTTGCAAATTATCTCAGCTACAATCCTTGCAAATATGAAACAAAAATATTAATTTTTGACTGAGTTATCGTGCTTTTGCTAGGGGGTTATTTTTTTTTGACTCACTCTGATTCCTAATGGGATAGGCTCTGATAGGCAAATGGGCAGTCTTCAAAAACGATAAATTTAAGGGTATTAAAATTTCATAGACCCAAAGCGGCTAAAATGATATGCAGCTAAATTTAATGTTTTACAGTGCACTGCCTGCAGTTCTCAGTGCCCTCTACTGTACTGTATATGCATAGACACCTGCCTTACGACACTCTAGTGCAAAAAGTATCAAGTCTTGAGACGTACTGTAAGTTTTTTCGATCATCAATTCATGCCGCCCGAATCTAGAATCTTGTATCATTTTGTCAATGTAAGAGTACTGTAACTGTCGTTGATGAGTCGCTTTCAGTGTCAAGGAACTAAGCCTATCGTTAGCTAATGCCTCATAGATGTGTTTGTTAAACCGCAGTGCATTGCCACAATTATGCTTCCTGTTGTATTGTCTTTATGAAGTAAAGATTACAATGTCATTTTCATTTTGTGTGTTTCAATAATGTACCATGAAAGCTACCATGAAAGACTGCGTAGCCCAGCGAAACATACCCTACTAAGCAGGCATGAAGTCTAGTTTTAGGCTGGGTTGGAGTCTATGCTCTTCATTTAAAGTTTTATGGGGGTCAGACATCAGTCGAGAGATAGCTAAAGCAATCTAATCACCAATCTATATTGAAATTTCTCGCATTACTGCAAACGAACACTAACAACCCATACTACACAATAGATTCAAGCCCGGCGAAAAGCGTGCTCTTCTATGATAAGCCTGTGACTCGCTAACACATGGCATGGTCCATTATAGCTTTACACTTATTGATTTAGTTATTTACCTTCATTCGGTGCACGTTTTACATATTAAACACGCGCGTTTACTAATGACTGTTGAACGTGAGAAAATGCTCTTGACCCGGCATGAGTCCTTTATTTCCAAACACAGTCCTCCACAATAGCCCGCAGCCCAGGGGCATGTTACTCAAAACTTCTTAGGCACATTTTAGTCTTAAGAAGTTCTTGTGAAAATCTTAAGCAAATTTTGGTCTTAAGAAGTTCTTAAGAAGCCTTAAGCAAATTTTAGTCTTAGTTATTTTAAACTCCGTACCGCCACGGCGCCACTCCTAATAAGCCGAATGATGACGTCATGGCGGTCGGCGGTAGATTTAATTTTTTTCAAATCTTTTTTAGGATTAAGGTTAGGCTTAAAGTTACAAAAACTCTGAGTAACAGGCCCCTGGCCTACATCGTAAGCAAATACATGGCACAAAGAATGTAGTCTTAGTCATCGGCAAGCCGTCAACTATGTTAGTCAGCCACGGCCCACGCGCAGTGTGATCAACAGTAAGAGCCAGACAGAATTTTCTTTGAAAGGAGGGTTGTGTTTCATTCTTTCAGATCATCACTCCTCCCCTTTCAACGAGAGGGGAGAGGTGGCTAGCGCCAGACTTTTTTTATTTATTGTGAGACCAGCTAGTGGCTTATTCAAGGGATGACAGGGGAGCTTGACTTATGACAAAAGTATGGCATCCATTTTCAAAGGCAAGGGCCGCTTCTCCATCCGCTCAAAGCAGAACTTTTATTCAGCCAAAGTGCATGATTCTCCTTCGCGCAGCCTGCATGTTTGACTTGTTTGTACTAGCAATGCACATACAAGATATAGGTCAGGGCAATTTACGAGAGAAAACAAAATATCAGTGAGGAAAAGTTCTCAAAAAACTGAACCTTCTATTAACATAGAGTAGTCTGCTGAGCGACCAAAGGTAACTGGAAAGCACCCTTACAGTCTACATGGCCGACGCCATGTGCGCCGATCCTGAGGCGCATGGGAGAGGGCGAACCACAATATATTATAAAACGATTGTTTGAACCCTCCCAATATTTAAGCTTGAGCAGAATTCCTACACAGTCCCAATATTTTCACTTACTTATTTTTGACCCCCCAGAAAGTAATTTGGACTCCACAATGTTTAAAAAACAGATAGACGTCTGCGGCCTAAGCCATAGCCTCAACGTTTTCATTTTCAGCCTCATACTTTTAAATGCACTCCATTATAATATACGCACAAAGATTTCAGTGCAAGATTGCATGGAACAAATTTTAATTTTTAAATATGCTTACATAAACTATTCAGTATTAAACTCAACAGCGAATGGTGTATCCATATCCAGCCCAGCCTTCTGAAACCTTAACATCGCCCCTTCTTCATGATTATTATGCAGCAGTTCGTTCTAAAGACTGAGATCAAGCGTCTGACATCTATTTTCTAACAGCAGCATCTGGAACATAACTATTAACTGATCAATTGTTAATGCCATTACAGGCGCAAATTAGGCGCCATAGTAGCAATCCACAGGCGCAAATTAATTTTGACAGTCAATACATCAGGCCAACGTTCAAATCACTATCTTGTCGCTTTCACAGCAGTAACTTTCACCCAGTAGCAGAATTCATTGCAGTTACCAGTTATACATGACATTGTATAATTATATATAACAGGCCATAGGATATTCAACAGATCCTGTCTCATTTTTGTTCTGACTTCTTTCTAACAGAGGCACTGCTTTATAGTCTCAAATAATGCCGCAGAAAACTGCACATTTAACAGTTAAACCACAGATTTAACAGTTAAACCACAGGTTTAACAGTCAAATCGCAGAATTAAGAGTCAAACCGTGAATTTAACAGCTAAACCAAGATTTTACAGCTAAACCGCGGAATTTAACCGTTAAACCGCAGATTCAACAGTTAAACTAGGGCATTGATGGCTTGCTAGCAAAATCACGTATAATTATTTTCTCATCGAACCATAATCAGATCAGATCTACAAGTACATCTCCATTCGCAAGCTGTTTCGTCAGCGATAGTTCTACGTGAATACAGTCACTCAAGTCTAGTCCTATGAGTGTGTAAGCTGCCTCAGTTCGGATGTTGTGTGGATCTAGAGTTCAGTCGGCATCCTCAAACTGGTCTGCCTCCGGCGCATCCATCTCTGCAGTCTCCATTCCTTCCGCTACACAGCCAACACACACCTCCGTCATCGCGTGTACACAAACTTGACAAAGCACATACTGTAAAACAAAACACTTAACCTGCATATTGCATTCACGAGAATATATGATTATGCGTGCAAATTACATTTAGAGAATTTTGCGACTCGACAGAACTTGGGAAAATTCTTAATTACACTCGATGAAAGCGCTCAAAAACTAACAGTCAAACTGTATGCAGGTAAGGCTTACATTTCAATGCCGCTAGGCTACATGTATATCGATGTACGCTATTGGTTGTTCAGCCAACAGTTACGCAATCAATCTTGCTATACTAGCCCGCACAAAGTTTCAAAAACTTGTTGTAGCCTCTAGTCGCCGAGTCCAGCAAAATTTTTTATTTAATGAGCTGTCTTCAAAGGCGTTAAAATTAAGAGCAGCCAAATTTTGCAGAGGCAAAACCGCAAAAATAATGACATTAATGTTCTTCATGCGCACATTCGGCTATCGCATTTTAAGTTTAAGCTAAAAACACAAAACACTTCACAAAACCAAGCCAAAAACCCTCCTAAAACTACAAATACACTATTTTTATAGCATTATAATTTTTATTTTTATAAACGATAATTTTTTAATAACATAAAGATTAAAGTTATTACATGCTACAAAACTAAAAAATTAATCACTGACCTATAAACAATTAATTATTAGGTTTATTTTTATGGTGTATTGTATTCATTTTTTCAATTCAAATCTTTCAATATCCAACTAACTCACACAAATACCTGCTGTGACTTTGAATTATTTATGTTCAAATTATGCTGAGGCGCAGAAATAAAACAGAAAAATTGGCTCAGAAATCACAATTTAAAACTCAGCCCAACTTAGCAAGAAACCGCTATCCCATAACGGTGACTTCCATGCACAACATCCATCCACTCACCATGTCCATTCCCAACCAAAGTCTCCACATTAACGGCGGCGACATCCTCCAAAATGTTAACCCCCTGGGGGGCGGGGGGCAGTGGTGCCCCGTCGGCAAAATAAATCACCGCGCCCCTCCCGCCCCCTAAGCTCTGGTCGGACTCTGGCATGGCGGCGAGGTCGTCGTCGTTGCAGTAGTCGTCGTCTTCTTCTTCTTCTTGCTCCTCTTCAGCGCCAGCATCGTCCTCTAAACACACGTGACAAACACATTTAAAAAAAAAAAATTGATTCACGTCAAGATTTTTGACACTATTGACACAAAGATCAAAGTTTTATCAAGCAATTAAGTGATTATTTTAAAATATATAGTACATTAACAGGCCGACTTGCAGTTTGATATAAAAAAATATTAACCCGAACTCAAAGTACTGGGAGAGTTGGGAGATTGAACCACCCCAACAAGATTCTTGATCCCCAACGTCAAGAAAAAAAAAGCTGGGGAGGTCGATTCTAACCACCGGACGGAATTTGTTCTTGACCTCTGGTCAAAAAGTTATTGTTAGATGTTTGATTTTTGGAGCATCTCTTAGCACTGTTGAGAACTACGGTAGGTCCAAAAAATTTTTTTTTATCCTAAGAATGGCTAATCCAAAAAATTGCATTTAAAATATATCAGCTATCGCCTACCAGGCACATCGCTGTCTGGGTGTAGTCGCTGACAGGCAGCTATGGCTTGGAACATGGGTCTCACTGAAACAATACGGAAACTAGTACTAGACGCACAGTATTATAAATGGCAAACGACAAAGAAATATTGACTAGGCACAGTTATTAAGCTACTGCATCTATAGATAATGGAATATAAAAAATTACCTCAAATTACCATGTTCCGTTCCTCAACTATACTCATGGTGCTTCTATTAAATTTATGAAGCTGCACATATAGAGCCAAATATGTTTTGAATATAAGCTTTTTTATAGTTAAATAGGAACTGCAATCAAGGTATGAAACTGCCGCAAGCAATGGCTAGTGTGAAGAGGTTAATACTATTTTAAATTATATACGGTATATAATATGAGATTAAATAACAAAAATAACGCCAGAGTTAGTTCTTACATGAGTTAGTGTCGTTGGGAACAAATCGAACTTCTGTTGAACCAGACTCATCCCCCGCCTCACCTACCAGACATGCAGACATGCTGCTCTACAGTGAAGTACACTGTGGAGTGAAGTACGAGCGCCTGGCTCAGCACCATCTTGCTGGTCAACAAAGAAGTGAAAATACAATCAGCGTGTGGTAGGGGTGATTGGTATGAAACTCAACCGCGCAGGCTGTATTTTAGTCTTTTCATTGACCAGCTAGACTGTGCTGAGCCAAGCGCTTGCCTACTTTACACGCCCCTGGAGTCCATGATAGGCCAAACCCAAAGAATTTCATAATAGTCAACTACCATCATCAGTAGCATCATGTTAATGTGCCTACATTGACAATAGACAGTATGGTGAGTCGTGAGTCGTAATTACGTTACCCATCGCTACCGTAATTTCGTTACCTTAGCAACGTTACGGTCATGCTCTATGGTGAGGTGATTACAGAAACGGAAATTTTCTCTATGTCTTCGTCTGTTTTTCAACCATAAATAAGATAACAATTTATCATAGAAGTCAAGAAACAATTCAGAAGTAGTCCCACACCGGGCAGAGTGACATCGAGCGACACGTAGATGCTCTCATGGGGGAAGGACTCGCTCGCCTTGGACACGGCGTGCATCGCGACCGTGCGGTAGTCAAGCGTGAAGCCAAACCCGGCCGAGTTGATCCAGTACAGCTGGCTGGAACCAGCGCACCAAATCACTGCCAGACTCCAGAACAGTGGAACATTATATAATGGAATGTAAGGATGCTAATATAGAATAAAAAATAATGGAAGTCTGTGCATCACAAAAAATTTGTTTCGAATTGAAGAAGGTTCTAACAGATGAAAAAAAACTGAATAAAATGTACAAATTAATCAAAAGGAAGATATAGAGAAAAAAAGGTGAATGACTAAGATTGAGAGAAGAAACAGGAAACAAAAAACAGCAAGACCAGCATATTTAAAGAGATGAAAAGGGCCTCTAAACATCAAAGAAGACACCAAACCATTACTAAGACTGAGGAGTGTGGAGCTGGTGAATTAGCCCTCGGCATTAGGCTGGCATCAATGATTCACAATACATTTTAATTTTATTTTTATTTTTTGTTTATTTGTTTCTTTTTGGTAGCCCCTTACGGCGGGAAGTCATTGCTAGAAAACAAACTTTCGATTAAACAGTCCTATTGAACGCTGTCAGAAAACATAAACCAAACGTCCTACTCAATTAAATTAGCCGAAAAAATTCATTTTAAACTCATTTTATGACCCACCAACTCATTAAAAAATCTTTACAAAAGGACCATAAACTTTGCATTAATGAGACGCATTGATATGATGTCACTGTAATAATCTAATATAAATAATAATAATGATAACAGTTTTTCTTCTGTTTCATAGTCTGACAACCATATCGAGAACACCCTCCCAGTGACAACATTGGCATTATCCCTAGTCCACCCAGGCTAAGATAGAGACCTAGGGTAAGAGGGAAAGTCATGTCAGTAGGTCGGGTCAGTTTTTCATTCGGCAGCCAGATTTGAGGCTCACCTTTCAGCAATGTAAAGGATGCCCGACTGAAGACAGTTGCCATTGACGTAGGCCTCAGTGCTCTGCTGCTCATGTCTCACGTCAGGAGGGGCCGCGAGAGCAGAGAAAAACACCATCTTGTATTATATCAACGTCTTCCTATAGATTCACTGCTTATATCTGCAACACAAATCAGAATCAGCATCAAGTTGAAGGCAGCGTCAAGTTGAAGGCAGCATCAAGCTGAAGGCACTGGCAACATCAAGTTGAAGACAGCATCAGGTTGAAGGCAGCGTCAAGTTGAAGGCAGCATCAAGCTGAAGGCACTGGCAACATAAAGTTAAAGACAGCATCAGGTTGAAGGCAACATCAAGTTAAAGGCAGCATCAAGTTGAAAGCAAGTTGAACTTTTTGGCTTAAAAAGCTGCACTACATGTTGTAGTTAGCAATAAGTGGAAATCAACACAGAAAGCTAACGTCGAATCATCCCAGTTAACCAATCGTCCCCCAATCGTCAAAAAACATTTAAAACAGAACAACTGCGAATTTCTAGACAAAATAACTTTTTGGCTTAAAAAACTGTACCCTCTTTTGCAAGAAAATGAAACTCAAAAGATATATTTTTACGTTTTATAATTTTCCGCATTATCGCCTATTTTGGCGACATACATAAATGCAGTCTCCATTCTTGCAACAGAAACGTAGACCTACAGCAACTGTGGAACCCTATTTCAAATGGCCGTCTGTTAAATAACAATTCACACGCACGCCCATTCACCCTACCAAAAACGTTGCGCTGTTTGTTCAACTTCCCCTGCGAGTTTAAGGACAGTCTGTGGTAACGGAGACTATTACAGTCCAGTTCTGTGCCTCGGCCTCAGCTTTACCAAGCACAGAACCGGTCCCCCCTCTTAAGTCGCCGTTTACGACTCGCCCGGGGAGCTCTAAGCTGCAAGTCAATTCTTTGAACCGCGACCTGCAAGGGTTTAAATGAAAAAAAATGTGCAACTGCAAAATGCGTTGTTGTCACTTCTTAGTGATACTATTGGACCAAAATGAATTATACCTAGATTCTGGGTATCTTAGCCAAAACAATACCCAGATTAAAACTTTAAACAAACAAAGACCCAGCTCCCATTATAAAATCATTGACATAAAGTGCGTATTTTATAAAAAAGAATACCCAGATAGCGGGGCATTTCTTTAAAACTCAGATCTCTAAATCACCAAACATAACAAATCTATGGATAAATATCCAGCAATGGCATCACGTTTAGTTGTATTAATTAAACAGCTCAAAAACGCAGAAGCTGGTCATCCGGACACTTTTTCGTTATCCTGTTGAATAAATCACTGAAACTGAGATTTTTTGTCGCTGGCCTGAATTTAGGCATGGACAACTGACCAGGGGCGCCAACCAATTAGGAGCGCCCACCAACTCAAAAAATATTTTTCATAGTTATTAATTACAGCCGAGCCGCGACCCAAATTAACATGACAATATAAAGTCTACAATGCAATGTTTGCAGTCAAAAAATAGAACTGTATGGGTTTTGGTTTGAGAAATGTTCATCAGCACCCCTCTCCCCCCCAGTCATGAGCTTTTTTGGCGCCCACCATCGATGTCGCTGCCCAGGGGCGTTCACCAAGTAAATCCGACCGTTTAGCCGGTTAACATGACAGTAAAGGCAAGCAAAAATGTACATCGATATCATCAACTAAAGCGCGGGTTTCAGTCATCATTTTGCGCTTTAAATAATGATGCTTCAGCTCAACGTGTCTTAGAGGAGTGTGATGCCAAAAGTGGTGTAAAGCGGATACCGGTTGAGTATACATGAAGGTGTGAGAAGGTTAAGCGATAATAGGGCATTTTTGTACAATAATTGTACAAATATACCCTTATTATCGCTCAAAATTTGGCCTTTCATTTCATCACAAGGTTTCTCGACAACAACAACAAGATTACAAATAATTTTAAACTTTGTGATGAAGTGAAAGGATAAATTGCTAGTCTATTGCTTAGATGAAAGCAATGATTGCATTCGATGGATAAAAATTTAACTGCAAAGTTATGTTCTTTTGCAATTATCTAAACTGATTTTAGCTGTATGTTGCAAGCATAATTATATTACCGTATTTACTAGCGTTCATCAGCCTGACTTCGGCGATGCTATGGCCGATACGGATTGGCTGTCATGGACCTACTCCGGAGTGGACTTTGCCCTCGAAGGCAACGGGGGCGAGGCCTGCGCCGAATTTGTTCCTCCTCGTCGGAAAATCATTGAAACCATACTTGGCATTTCTGTCGGCCTGATTGAAATCTATGCTGCTTTTCCTCGACTTACTATAATTGAGCCAAAAGTTTCACACGGGGGCCGCAGTGCGCGCTCTGATTGGCTGGGCAAGAGGCTGATGCTAGCCGTGCTGTGTCTGACGTTTGGCGTGGAGCTGGGATTCAAGTTTGCGACGCGGCAAGTCATCTGGCTGCTCAACCCCTGCCACGTACTGACGGTCTTGCAGGTGTGATGGTGGCATAATATATATATTGACCTTTAATATAATGGTAGTACATATACGATTACTATATTTACGATTCATAATATAGCACTTATATGATGGTAATAATAATAATATAGTTTTTTTAAGGTTTTTTACGTTCTTATGCGCTACAGGCAAGCATATAACACCGTGTATATTAGAGCTGAGTTTTTACGGTCGGATGCCCTTCCTGTCTCCAGAATAATAAATTACCCTGGACGATGATTATCAGCTAGCGACACACTTGTGTTTAACCGCCTTGCTGAAGGGCCTGTAACGCATGGTTTGTAGTTTCCAGCGCAGGGACTCGAACCCTGGTCCTCTGGTCTTAAAGTCCAATGCCTCAACCTTTACACCACACGGCCTCGCTGTGGTGTAGTGGCTTATATATTAAATTTACTTAATAGAAAATTTTGTGAAGTGCTTATGCAATAAATATAAATTATTGTGAATTTGTAAATGATTGAATTTTATTCGAGCAATGTATAAGCTTACACAAGGAGTTCTACTTTGCTTTAACTACCGGATAACGTCCGAATTGAAATGAAATGTTATTTTGTGTCGTTTTGTTTGTTTGGATAATTAGTTTGATATGGGCTATATACTAGTATTTTGCAAAATTTCAACAACGTTCTCGCAGCTATAATAGATTAACTGATAGAGTGACAGGATGATTGCATTTATGGTTAGTGATTGACATGTTTTAGATCATTCTATTGCTGGCGCCCCCTAGTCGCCCCGCCTGTGCAATATTCCGAGTGCAAATTCATCTGCTGAGTGGAGCGACGCTTTCTCTTCTGTTCCCTGTCACCAATACAATGCTTGTGAGTGTTGCTTATCGTCGTTAATTTATTAGTGCTGAAGTAAGCTTACTCACTGAATGGCAAGTAGAACCAATGTTGTGTTTAATGTGGTTTCGTCACACAAAGCCTGTTCTTTTCAACCAAAAGTCACCCACTCGATGCCTGGCTTTATTTGAGCGAGTCAGACTTGTTACCGTATCATAAAGCATTAAGTTTTTGTGTCGTTAATTCTATATTGTCTTAGACTTATCCGCAAGCATTCTAAATTTCTTAAATTTGGAACTTTGTAGACTAGAAAGGTATGTTCCCAGGAATGAAAGTGTTTGTAGATGTAAGGAAAATACCAGAACACTGGAGTTCTAACTAATGTCTCTAATATAAAAATGTAAAATTTGAGAGCAAATTACAGTTTGTAATTTTGTTGCTGTGTATAATGTATACTATTTGCTTTATAATAAAATAATAAATTAAATTAACTAGGAGAGCAGTGGCCTGGGGGGAAAGTGTTTTGGCCTTTTGTAACTCTTGGCCGATTTCATTATTTTCTTAATCAAAATAAATTTTTGGGTTAATTATCTCATCCCAGCAAGACCTCTGATGCGGTACCCGTGGGGTCAGGGTACGCGGGCTTGTGTCCGTGGCTGCAAATGATCTACCCCTGCCTAGGCAGGAAATTTGGCCACTAAACTGCGAGTGTGCACGTGTGTTATAAAACTAACTGAGCGATATTGATACTTTGTGGCATGTTGGCTGCAGTTGCCGTTTGAGACGGAGATCTACTACTTGCAGCACTCTCTGCTGCTTGTCGTGCCGTTGTATCTTCTCAGCATCAACAGTAAGTAAGGATCATTTCATTTGTAGATCATCAATTTTTTCTGCTATTGGTGTACCCTATTCCATATGCCAAATTTCCTATCAAATGACAAATCTATAGGCGTTTATAATGTTCGACAATTGGTGATGTTTGCTATATAAATGTGGATATACTTAATACTGATGGATATTGCATATCGATGTATATCGATTGTGGTAACTTTTCTGACACCTCTTGCTTAAAACTCGTAAAGTCAAACGATTGATAGGCCACACTTTCACGATTAAACCAAGGCTGCAATTGTAAGTTCATGTGTTTTTGTCTAATGCAATGATTCCCAAAGTGCTGTACGCGTGCAAAAAGTGGTATGCCATCACTTTTCAAGCGGTACGCGGAACCGCTGCTGAAAGTGCCACATTAGGACTCTTCGATGTTGCTAGGCGTGCCGCTGTGGCACGCGCGTATATTTTAATGTAGTCGTCTGTGACTTGTAAGGTGTGACGTCGATGATTGCCGTGGAAACGTGAATTCGGTATAGTTAGGCCTAAGACGAAAAGTAATTATGGTTTGAATGGTTGAAAAAGAGACAATGACTGTTAATAACGGTTTCAAAAATTTCTGTCAGCACACCCCCCCCCGTCCCGGTCGTGAGTTGTGCATGAGAAGGAATTTGCTGGCGACTTCCATTTTGAGTGGCACGTGACGCTTTGTTGAACTAAAATGTGGCACGCGGCAGAAAAAGTTTGGGAACCACTGGTTTAATGTGATTCAAATCTATAAATCCCAGATAGTATCTATTGTACCCCCTCTATTGTATTGCGTGCAGATGTGTATAGGGTGGAGCCGTTGAGGGACTTCAGCTGGGCGTTGTTCACAGTGGGCCTCATGATGTTGTACCACATTATTGTTCTTCAGGGTATTAGCATAGTGAGTATCCCTCATCTAATCTTGCAGCCAAACTATTTTGTACCGTATGGTAGTAACGGTATTTCTATTTTCTTACTAATTTCTTATGAAATATTGAACTTCTTTTTAAATTTATGAACTTTTTCTTGTGAATCAAAGTACCGTTAGCCTACATAAAGAAATTTGTGCTTCTGAAATTGAAAGGCTTTGCGAAATTTAGAACAGAAAAAGTTTTTGTCATTTTCTGTTTAACGTTTACAGTGCCTCACAAGCCTTCAATCTACCAAAACGATTTCTAAATCTGGCTGCGCATGTTATACAACTTTTACAGCGTATGTAGAGTATATACATCTTTTTCCTACAGCTTGTTTTTTTCTTTGTTTTATCACATTAAAAAACATTTCAGCTGACAATGGTCAACCTGAACGTCATTCTCTGTCCTGGTGTCTCCGATCCGTTCAGCGGGACGGACTATCGTGTCTACACGGCCGCCAGCCTCAACGCTATGTTTCTGCTGCACGGCAAGTTGTACACACTAGGCGCCACTTGGCTCGTTCGCAAGGTGGCGACACCAGTAGCGGCAGAACTCAACGATAAATAGGTTAAATAGTAATAAATTATAATGAATAATAAAAATAAAGCAAATACTAGTAGCCTAATAACTAAGCACCTTTTTTGTTGTCCAATCTGTAAATGTACATGTCCGTGTTTTCACACGAGTTTGCGCGGCTGAACCTTTGCGCCCTGGTGAGGACTGCAGGAGCTGAGTTTTTATGCCAGATGCCCTTCCTGATGCCAACCAAATGAATAAATATCTGGCATAGGGGATTAGCAGCTAGCAACACTTGTATGTGTTACAGCCTTGCTGAAGGGCCTGTAATGCCAAGGTTTCATAGTTGCTGGCGCGGGGACTTGAACCCAGGTCTTTGGGACTCGTCTTCAACATCTTAACCATTACACCACAGCGCTTTGCTAATAATGTCTACATTAATCGTAAAGATACTTTATCTTATCGATTTTCGATGGTTTCGTTACTGTCGTAGGCTTACTGTAAAACATGAAATTTTTGTGTATACTGTATGTGTAATTTTAACAAATTTTGCGAATCGGTTGAACTTGCAAAAATTACATTTGGGAAATAAAGCGACAGGAGTTATATATATCAGATAATGGGCCGTCCTCAAAACGCCAAAAATTAAGTGCAGTGAAATTACAGAAAGGCCAAACCGCCAAAATAACAGTCAAAATTTCACGCTTTACTGTATTTCAATGTACGTATTTTGTTTATTTTTTATTAACTGAATTTCCTGATCTTATGCACTTTGATATGGAAAACTTGGTAAATTTTTCCAGAGTAACAAAAGTTTACATTGATAAAAAAAGAATAAGCTATGAAACAATAATAATAATGGTAATCATAAATAATGTTAATAAAATGTATTTCATGATCTATTGGAGCACTCGCCCTGTCTGGGGAAAGGCTTCAAAGACTTCTGTGTTATGTCATAATCTGCCGTCTAAGCATTCTTTGGATTCTGAGCTTTATTTTAATTCAAAATAGCATTTGGTGCTTTTTGACATTCATGTAGTTCAAGTTTGCCTTCGACTGGAGATTATGTTTAAAGGAGGCCACATTGTTGTCTTTTTGAGTTTTTTTATGCATAGCAACTGTTTTTCTATTTGTATATTCCTTGTGCCTTGGGCTCTAGTTGTATAAGATAATATAAAATCTGGTGCCCTAATAAGTTGTGCTAAATAAATTCTATTTATATGGTAGATAACTTGATATTCGTGTTGATCAAACCTTTGATGCGTTAATGCAACGAATTAGATTGCACTTTACAAATATGTTCCCAGCTTTTTGTGCCTTGCTTTTTGTACATCTGACGTTTCGCAAATGATGATGCAAATCTGAAACTCTGATTGTTGCTCAGAGTCTCAGCCTTGACAGTGAAATGTGATGAATTTGTTAATATCACGAGGTTGGCAATTTGGCAGCCTTGCGTTTGACTTAAATATTATCACTTTATCGTGCATAATGTTCAGCTTATTGATATTATTAAAATGCATGTCGCAATTTTGTCGTTATACATTTGGCTTAATCGGATATCAAGCCTTTATCACATGTCGTGTACGAAAAAAAATTTTTGCTCTGTATTGCTTATTTTTATTTCAATTCTGTTTTGAAAAATGTTGCCACCATTCTTTGTATTCGATAACGTGTATGCAATCTAAGATACCAACGAAATCAATGTTTTATTTGCAAGCTAATAATTGAAACCGGATAATTTACAAGAATATAGAGTTAGTGTTAAAGGAAGCACTGCTTATAAATCAAGCGACGCTAGAACTAATGTTGGTTATGGCCAGAGTTCAGTGTAGCCTTCATGAATGGCCGTAGCGTTTAGCAGTCAATAAGAGAATATTTTCAATAAAAGTGTGCAAATACTGTGCTCGATACAACATGCTATAGTTCAGCTGTGGTGGTTTTGGGAGTTTAATGACTGCATAGTAACGATGACTTTTATAGTCCGATTCTGAGATGAGGGCAACACCCAGAACCGCTCCCCCTTCTTTAGTCGCCTTTTACGACTTGCCCAGGGAGATCTGAGCTGCAAGTCAATTCTTTTATTCCTCAACTTGCAGGGAAAGTCCAGCTGCATCGTCATAACTATAATATGCAACTAAATAAATTCCATGGGCCAGATCTTGAGAGTAAAGTATGATCTCTCTCAGTAGTGTCTTAGCCTCTACTTCTTTATTTACTGTAAAACATTACATACAGCAAAATTAAGCTGCAAAATTAACCTAAGCCTTTACAATGGAATAAAGCCACTATATAACGGACATTCTGCAAAAAACTTTAAAATTAAGTACAGCTAAATTTTTGAGATAAAACCGCAAAAATAACATGTATCAAAAATTGTTAGCAGATTATCACACAACATGAGCCGCGTGTCGTACAGCACAATATCAACTTGTATGCTGATAATATTGGCTATGAACAGTCTTCGGTTTTTTCACTGATTGACTTACAAAGCCTTCATAGTCAAATAAAACTGCTTGAAACTATTAACATTCCCCTATCAACTCTGGGCTATTATTATTCAGTCGTATTTATTCGCTTCATCATAACCATTGTCATCACAATGTCACTCAAATTGCTTTCCACATAAAACTTCTTAAGTTTCCAGTCCACTACAGTTTGACCATCTACAGTTGTAGCTTCTTTAGAACGAACTTTTCATCTTCTCCATAACGAGAACTGATTCACTATCTGCATCGCATAACTTTCTTCTTCCCAAATTAGCTACACCCAAATTCTCAACATTTTGTGCTTTGTCACCGTTTTTCCCTTTGTCGCTCCTTTATTCTTCTGTCACGAGAACCTTCGTCGCCACTTCCTTCACAGTTGCTCTTGTCTCGATGCCGCTTTCTCTCCTTCTCCCTCTGAGTAGCACTATCTCGATCCGACTGCCTCTTTGAATCTGTGTCTATTCCTCCATCTCTCTCTGGTTGCCACCGTTCATCCATATGTCTGGCTGTTTCTCTCTCTGCAGCTTTCTCTTTACCCCTGGATCTATTTCCATCGTGCTCTTCCTCTTTTGTATTCCGATCCATATGCCTCGTTGTACCTCTATCTGTCCGTGTGTCTGTACGACTCCTTGCGGAGATGGTAGAATATTCCTCCTTCCACCCGTTTCCATTTTTATCTGACAGCCTCTCTTTGCTTATCTGTCCGGCTAAGTCTCTCTCCTTCTGTCTCGGATCTCCTTCTACACTTCTGGCGCTTGTATGTCTCGCTACATCTTTTTCTTTCACCCTCAGTGTATCTTTGCTTTCCTGTCTGCGATGATCTGTGCTTCTTTCGCCATCCCAGCCCTTTGCATTCCTCCGCTCCTTGATTTTATCGAATTCAGTATCGAATTCGATTTTTGTATCCCCCATAGTTTTTGAAGCCACGACCGCCACATTGATCTTATCAGGCTTGAATTTCAACTTGCTAACCAGCTTCTTTAATTTCTTTTCCTTCTTTTTTTTATCCTTGCTTTCGTTATTTTTCTCTTTTTTTTCTTCTTGTTTCTCTTTCGTTTCCATCTTTTCCTCTTTAACTAGCAACAAACATCAGAACATAGTAATGTTTTGCTTGTAAGACTTTGCAATATTGAGAATTATAAATTATAGCAAATTAAATTCAACAAGAGATTATTTAGAGTGCATTGTATACTCGCTCCTTTGTTCCCACCTTTACCTTCACCTTAGCTTAGGAGATAATTTAACAGCAGCCCATAACCGCCATTCATAGTAGCTGTTTGTTTAGTCCATTTAAGTAATATACGAAGTCATTAAAGTATCGTGACGTCATAGATTTCAAGCAAAATAATTTAGGTTGTCACTGCATTCAAATTAACGTTATTTCTTGTGGAGATTATTTTATCTTTTTTTAAATTTATAAACATATTGCACATTTTTTCGAATGGCAGTGAAGGGCTGCCGTTAAATTCCGTTCCTTAGCAAGAACTTTGCTTAGCCGGGCGTAAAGGTACGTCTATAGAATCCACCCTTAGTTTACTAGTAATCACAATTTTTCATATAAGCCCTTATGCAATATGCAGTTTCATATTTTTATTAAAAATTGTTCATGTAGGCTATTGAATGAGCATGTATATAATGCGTGAGAATATATATTTATAACAAGTTATTTTAAGATTCAAATTAAATAGTGTCAAATACACAATACTAAAACAAAGAAGAAAGTTTCAGCAATACGTTTTGTATTACTACAATCAATAATTTTTCGCTAGCTTGTCGTTGCTCAAGAATTCGTCCCTTCTATAACAAAACCATGTCAGCGCACTGGAATTTGGCCTAAATAAAAATAACACTAACCTTCCAAGTTGTCGGACGCATATTCAGCGGTGACCGTTTCGGCGGTGAAGGCAGCTGTTGGAGATTGGGAGGGCATGCTAGGAGCAGGAACACTGAGTGCAGGGGGGGCACAGCCCTCCTTCTGAAGCCGGGTAGTTAGCTCATCTTGATCGGCATACTCCTTGGGTACCTTGTAGTTCTCTACATGATCGACGCGTATCGTACGGTTGAGTAGCTGAGTGATGCACGAAACGTAGCAAAAGTGAGTACACGCTCATAATTCAAATATAATGATGATCATTTACTATAGCCTACAGCATCAGAGACTTTACACAGTTCAGCTTCTAAAACCAAATTTGTAACTACCGTAGACCAGAGGATAAATATTTTTCAAACGCAAACTTGTTACCGGATCCATCTCATATTCTCTATTTTAAAGCGAAAACATATGTATTACACAAACAATAGCCAAACATCCTATATTGACCAGATTAGGAATAAATCGTTCTAATTAATTGCGCAGCCTGTTCTTAGTGTCCCGAATTACCTCAGATTCATAGCGCCATGGGTTGAAGGATAATATATTCCGGCGATATTCATGGCTACCTTGAATGTGTAGTTCCATAATTACCTTAGGGATACGTGGCGTAAGGACACACGCAATGCCATGAATTACCTTGGCAGCGTTGAGATTATCGACGGCGAGTATTGTGCTGCGCTGATCCTCGTAACACACGAAGCAGAACCCCTTTGACTTGCCCGTATCCTTGTCTCGCACCAGGTTCAGATTCACTATCTCACCATACCTGTACAGTACAAGGATTACAAAATTAATAAGCCAAATCAAAGCCTTACACAAAAGAACATGACAACCAGACGTACTTTCCACTCACAAATAATTATTAAGGTGTTTCTATCTATTATATATATAGTTACTTAGTAAATTTCTCTTAAGTAAATGCAGATCGTCGAATGCCATTTTGTCATCTATTCGGTTTCAACGCGACGGTGTTGAATTTCCCTAGGCTTTCTTAGAAACATCTAGATTTAAGATTTATTTATTTTTTTTACGAAAAAGGATCCCCGGATCCAAACAGTAGGCCTACTCGCAATATTTAAAATATTTAAATCATATCGCTCAATTATTTAGTCAAAGCTATTGATATGTGAATACAGGCTTCAGGCATGGAGTAATTCAGAAGACATTCACTCATTGTCAAGTCAAAATGCTTGAAATAAGATCACTCTTCAAACCAAATTCTTAACAGAAGACCAGCCAGTGATCTCTGCTGTTCAAAATAAAATGTATTTCACTCCTTACTTACTGTGAGAAGACACAGATAAGATCCCCCTCCGTAAGCTCGTAGGGAATGCCGCCGACAAAGACCCAGGCGCTGTCCTTGTACTTGGCATGCCATGACGTGGCGGTGTTGGTCAGACCTAGGTCAAGTTCTCGCTGGTTCAGCTTTTGCTGATTCTTCGCGTTGCTGAAAATATTTAATAAGGTAAACTATAGTAGGCCTAATATAAAAAAAACCGCTTGTGATTTAGCGATGAAAATGCATGCGGCCTAAAGTATTATATAAAACAATACAAATCCAGTGAGATTAATCGAAACTAATTTTAGCCAATTGCAAAAATTAGTGTAAGATGAATGTAATATAACTGTAAAGAACAATATAACGTCTAAAATCGTCTACATCGCTAAATATACTATATTAAAATTAAAGGCTGATTGAAGAAAGCGCTAGCCTAATCATACGTACGTTAATGGATTCATGCTGCGTGGGGTAACAAATTCGGAATATTAGTGCAGAAAATCCGAAATATCTGCAACTTTTGTTTCAAAACTTTAGATTGCCCGAAAAATATTAGAAACTTGAATTTAAATGTGAATATAAAAAAAAAATTAAATAATCAATTGTCCAATGTGACCAAATTCTTTGTTCTAAAAGTACCGCATGGCTTCTATGCCAGTTTTTAAATGTAACTCTAAACCAAACCTAGATAGTAAAAAAGTCAAAAAATGTTAAATTAGAGAAGAAATATAAATTTAATATAAATTTTAAACCAGCAGTCAGACGATGCTTTTGAAGAACAATCTTGCTTCGGAAAACTTCCTTTTCAAAATCATGTCTTGCAAAGCTTGTTTTTTTCAAAGCATCGTTTGGCAGCGCAAACCGACTTGACTATCTTCAGCGTAAGCTACCTTTCCACATCAGCAGAGTTTAGTTTAACCTTGCAAAATAGAAGTAACGCTACACCTGCTGCTTATTAAACATGAGTAGTGCACTTCTATGCCTTTAAAAAACGGAGTAGGCCTAAAGTAGTCCTACTCCACCATCGTGCATTTTAACGTTGAATGTTACTCCTACCCATTATTACTAAATCCGAGCAGAGTTTTAGAAAACGTAGTTTTTTGCATACTACTCCTACTAAACTTATCCCTGCACATCAACATGTCGAAGAACATTGGGAGGAGAGGGGGCCTGGAGGGGGCGGCGGTTGAACAAACCTAAACGCCTTTAAAGGCAAGCTCTATTGCTTCTTTCTAAGTAGAACCAAGGGATTAAAATAAACAGCGACGCTTTTTCCCCTATTTTAGCGGACAGCAGGGTCGGGGGAGAGGTGGCAGTGAAGCGGCGACATGGTAAAAGTAAAATAATACAAGGTAAATAAATAAAACAAGAGCTTCGCAACTTTGCTAAATTTGAATCCGGTCACGTTGAATTGGACAGATTTTATTTAATATTTAAATTTAAGGCTAATAATCCAATTTAAAATATGGAAAAAGCGTATAAATCGATCGTTTCCTTGCTTTTGCGTTCAGGTTAGAGGTGAGCGTAATCTCCGTAACAGGGTGCGCTAATCGATGCACTAATTTCCAACTTTACTACTACTTGACAGTTGCTAATAGTTTCTACATGTGCAAGAGCCGCGGCTGCACGATTTTGAATTTTGGATCGCGCCATTTTTAATGGAGGGTACTTGAATTTTTCACTATATTTTCATTATTCATTCATACGGGATATTATTTATTCTATCTTCTTCGAACTTCTTTGGGGGTTCTTTGATTAGTCATGTTATGTGTTATCATGTTATATGCGGTGTAGTTGAAGACGGTTAAATTGGCTTTTACTAGGAGAATTTCGATGCAACTTCTTAGACTTACTTTCGCAATGAGCAACGCTTGGAAACCTTATGTAACTACGTCAATCCTAGGCCTATGTATGACTTAAGCATTCAATTATGTAGTTAATAGTCATGTTTTCTATATTTAATTAGGCCTATCTACTGTCACTTCAGATCATTATGGCAATTATGCAGAACGTCGTGACGTTCCTGACTCACTGACACACCCGCCCTCACGCCGTTCAGCGCCATGACGTCAGTGGACGACGCCGAGCGAATCACAAAGCTCCTCTGCGACACAGTCGGCATGCTGTGCAAGAACTCGCTGCGCTACGGCGCGGAGCTTCGCCTCCAGGGGTTCCTCGGCATCACCGTCGACCACTCAAGCGTCATCCTCGTTGAGTTCTCCGAGCGCTTCTCCACCGAGGCTGACCCCCCGTCCACCCCAGGGGGGTCGACTTCCGCGCCGACACCCAGAGGAATCCGGCCCAGGGACGGCGCGGGGGACGGAAATGCGCCTGTTCCAAAGCTCGTTGCTACTTCAGGACGGGGCGGGGTGAACTATTCCGCGGATGATGTTTGGAGACATTCGGGGGGCGGTAGAATCGCTCCTGGCGCCGGGCCCGGATGCAGGCCGGCGAGGCCGGGACAAATGCTTACCATTCTGGCTCCGCCGCAAAACGCCCCGAGGGTGCAGTCTTTTTCCCCCCGACAGCGAGGCGTCGCGCCTAATTTGACGCCGCCGGTTAGGCGAGAGCTGTGCTGGAATCCGGCGGGTGGAAGCAACGTCGGAAACTTTGGCGGAGTTGCCGGATATCAGTCTTCACCTGGTTTCTTTCGTTCTCCAGGCAGACCCGGTTTAGTTGAAACCGGAGGGTTCCGTTCCCCAGGGGACACCCTGCCCCCTCCGTACCCGGGCAGACCCGGACAGCTGGCGCTCCCCCCTCCCCTGATCTCGGCAGATTCGACCCCTGGGAGGGGAGGATTTGTATGCGGAGGGGCCTCGCAGAGGGCGAGGGGCATGTCTGCGAAAGGAGGGAGAGGGGGTGCCGTCGGGGGTAGGGTTCTTGCCTTGATGAGGGGAGTGCGTGGGGGAAGGGTTTTAACTGGTGCTCGACGAGGGGTGCCTGGCGCTCACGGGGGCATGATGATGCGAGGGGCCGGGTGTAGGGGCGGGGGCGTCTTGCTGGGTGCTAGCAGGGGACGAGGCACGGTGTCTGCTAGAGGCAGGGGCGGCGGGATCATGAAGGGACGCGGAATGACGAGGGGGGCCTTGGTCGGCAGGCAGATGGCTGGGACCATGGTGTCCCCCAGGGGCCGAGGCGTCGCGGCGATGACGTCGCCTGGCGCATCGCCAAAAGGGGCGTTGGCGCCCTTACTCTCTCCCTCGAGAGGACTCAAGCTCCAATCGCCTAGAACGTCGATGGGGTCGGCGCCGGGTGGGTCCGGGGGGAACAGGCAGAGGGCGCCGATGCTGGCGCTTACCGATGGGTCGGGAGGAGGAGGAGAGAGGGGGGCGGGGGGGGTTGTGGCGATTCGGCCGAGGGGTGTGTCACAGTCGCCGGTGCGTGCGCAGCAGCAGCTGCAGCAGCAGCAGCTGACACCCCGACAGCCAGGTCTGCAGCAGTGGCAACAAAGTCCACTGACTTCCCGGCAGCGGCAGCAACAGCAACAGCAAATGCAGCAGCAGCAGAGAATGGTGCAGCAGTTGGTGCACGCACCTCAGCGTCAAATGTCGTCGCAGCAGCAGCCCTTGACACCGCAGCAGCAGCCGCAGCAGAGATTGAAGCTGCAGCTTGCGTTGCCTGCACCATCAGCGTCTCCGCAGCAGCAGCAGCAAGTAAGGACTCCCCAGCTGAGCCCGGCACGATTCCAACAGCCTTCCATGACGCTGCCACAAAATCCTCCGACGCTTCAGAAATTTCCCCCCACTCCTCAACATCAGCGAACCACACCTCAACCGCAGCGACTCACGTCCGAGCAGAACATGCTCACACCTCAACAACACAGGCCGGCCGCACTGCAGCAGCCCCTGACACCGCAGCAAAACCCCCACGCAATGCAACAAAGACAGGTTACCATGCAGCAAAGCCCACTGGCAATCCCATTAAGCCCTCGTGCAATCCCACAAAGCCCTCTAGCGTTACGACCACAAAACCCTGCCACTCCCCAGCGAACGAACAACCAACTTGCAATCCAGCAGCGTCCTGCTATGTCTCAGCAGGGCACCCAGCAAAGCCCGCAGCAGGGGCTGAACCAGGGTCCCCAGCAACAGCAGCAGCTGTCTCTTAGTCAGCTTCATGCGATTAGACTCTCCACCATGCAACTACTGCAGAGATCTCCCGATCCTTCTCCGATCAAGACGCTAGTGAATACGGCGATCGGAGCCCAGCTGGATAGTTGCCTGACAGGGGTGCAGCGCGGTGGGGGCGCGTTGGAGTCTGTGGGTGGGATTGGGGCAGCGGGGAGCGTGATTGACCTGAGGGTGCATCACGGGGGGGCAGGGAGAGGGGAACAGGGGGCGCAGTGGCAGGGGGGACATGGGGAGAGAACGCCGGGTTGGGAGTTGCCGTCGGGGGATAAGCATCCGGGGCTGCAGCAGCAGCAGCAGCATATTGAGCTGATGCAGCAGCAGCAGAGGCAGTTGCAGCAGCAGCAACAAATGCAGCAGCAGCAGCTGCAAGTTCAGCAGCAGCAGGGGCGCAGCAGGGGCGCAGCTGCTACGCCCCATCGAGGGGAGTCTGTGTCAGGCGGGTTGGGGAGCCCAGGGAACCAAATTCCTAAGGCTGTTAAGCAGGAGCAGCTGCTGCAGGAGCAGCAGCTGCTGCTGCGAAAAAAAAGTGTTCAGCAGCACAAGCAGCTTCCAGTGTCTTCTGTGCAGCAGCAGCTGCTCGTTGTGCAGCAGGTGCTGCAGCAGCAGCAGCAGCTGGTTGGCGCTATACCTTTGTGTCCATTGCTGCAGCAGCAGCAATCTTTTACGCAGCAGCAGCCTCTTGCATCACCTGGAAAGCAGCAGTCGCAGCAGATTGGAGTGCAGACACTGTCAGTGCAGCAGCAGCAGCATCAAAATGTGCAGCAGCCGAGTATTCAGCAGCAGCAGAATGTGCAGCAGCAGCAGTATGTACAGCAACAGCTTGGTATTCAGCAGCAGCAGCAGCAGATTGTACAGCAGCAGCTTGGTATTCAGCAGCAGCAGCAGCAGCAGAATGTACAGCAGCAGCTTGGTATTCAGCAGCAGCAGCAAAATGTGCATCAGCAGAGTATTCAGCAGCAGCGTCAATGTGAGCAGAATGTAACGCCATCGACTCCTCAGCAGCAGGAACGAAAAATTCAGCAAAGGTTGCAGCAGCAGCAGCTTGAACAGCAGCAGCGACAACAGCAGCAGATGATGCAGCAGCAACAGAAGCAGAAGCAACATACGCAGGAGCAGCAGTCCAAGCTGCAGCAGTCCAAGCCGCAGCAGTCTGGGCCTCAAGCACCACTGCATCAGCAGCATCAGTCGTCTCAACAGGTATCATCAGGAATGAATCTTGCTCCGCAGCCAAGAACGCAGCAGCCTGTCCAGCAGCTGCAGCAACTGCAGTCGCTTCATCATCAGCAAACACTCAATCAGCAGCAGCAGCAGAGTCGGTTCAGTATTCAGCAGCTGCTGATACCCCAGCCGCAGCAAGCGCAGCATCAGCCCACTCCTCAAGCAAGGCCTGTGATAGATGACGCTGCGGCGGAAGAGCGTTGTCTGAAGGAGGCCCTCCAACACGACGAGTTCCTCGGGGGCCACGAGGTCCACCCCGGCGTCGAGGACGACTCAAGCCCCGATGTCGACGAGCGAGCTCGGCTTGAGCGAAGCCTGGAGATAGCCGAGCGAGCCGTTCGTCGTCTCAAGGAAATGAGCAAGGCCGATGCAGCTGTCGCTGCGGCCGGGCAGATGGGGTCCCAACAAGGGTTGCCGAGGCCGGGGTCAGAGCCTCAGAGGCCCACGGGCCTGCAGCAGGCCAAGCTACCAAGGCAGGCAGTGATGTCGTCCCCGGGAGGGGGTGCAGGGCAGGCTGGAATATCTTCTCCTAGGACAACAGGCCAGGCTGGTGGAATCATGCAGCCCTGGCAGGGTGGGGATAGACGACGGCTGGTGGCGGGAGAGATGGGGGACGTGGGCGGTGGAAGACAGCCACAGGAGCGGGCGGGGCGGCAGCCAGCTGGACAGCAGGATGGGCGTGGACAGGCAGAGGGCAGGCCGGGTGGACAGGCAGAGGGCAGGCCGGGTGGACAGCCAGTGGGACCAGATGGACAGCTGAGGCAGCAGGATCAGGATCAGAGGAGCAGACAGACTGATTTACGACAAGATTTGAAGGAGCAGCAGCGTGATGGACAGAGACTGGGGCAGCATCAGCAGCATGCTGGGAGGAGACAAGGCGCTGAGATAGACACCTTGCAGCATCAGCAGGGGTGCGCTGTGATGGGAAGGAAGCGTCCCAATGAGTCCAAGCAGGAACCATTCCGACCAAGAACCCGCCTCAATTTGGAGGCGAATGCGCCCATCGGTGTGGTGGCACGAAGAAATGCTGAGGAACACCAGCAGCAGCAGCAACTACAGGGGCAGCAGCAGCAGCAAACTCAGCAAGGGCAACAGCTAAAGCAGCAGCAACCACTTTTGAAACACCAGCAGCAGCAGCAACAGCAGCAGCATCTACAGCAGCAGCGGCAAGATCAACAGACGGCGAGCCTGGTGGAGACGCTGCGTCTCCATCAGCAGCGCACTGCGCAGCAGAAGTTGCTCGCGCAGCAGCTTGCACATCAGCTGACTCAGCGGCAGGAGAAAGTAGACGGCTTGGGCGGAGATGGAGCCCGGCGCTCTAGAAAGGGCAGCAAATCGACCAAACAGGGCAGCCGGGGTGCCAAGAAGGGGTCTCGGGGAAAATCCGGCATTAAGAGAAATGGAAGGAAGGCTGGGGTGGAAGGGCGGGGTGGGGGGAAGACTGCGGAGGGTGAAGGAGAGTCTTCCGGGACAAATTCTCCGGCGACGATCGTGTACGCCAAGTCGGAGAACGATGATGATGAGGATATTCCAGTTCTGTATCGCGCCGACTCACCGGTATCTAGACCTTTATCTACATTGGTATCTAGACCAGTATCTACACCGGTTTCTACACCGGTATCTATATTACAGTCTAATGTGTAGTTCAGTGTGTAGTGGATGGCGCTTGGTGCCGTGGTAACACTAACTGCCGGTTGCTAGACCTCGATTTGAAGTGCGATTTTATTTTGTAGTCCGAATTGACCAATCAGATTATTCG